>JAIZAY010000484.1:0-44051 GCA_029531755.1 Holothuria leucospilota
GGGATCGGCTTACTATTACAAAGATTATCCAGTTTACGCTATTCATGAGCCATATTTCTCAACTATTGATTGGTTCTTATAAGATTACTCCAGGCCCTAGCTTACACTGTAACATTGTACAAACTCATCGCTATCTCCCAGTAAGTCAATGGGCTTCTTCCTTGAGTGGATTTTGAGGGAGGAAAAACATACACTTAAACATTATTGAGTTGATGTATGCAGTGTTATGTGGACCTCAGAATTGGGACATTTTGTGCCTTTTTCCAGGAGGAATCCATCCCCTACTCATTTTTTGTCAATGAGACAGAAGTCACTGATTGTTTGGATAAAATAATCACAGAAGAGAAACAAGAAACAGAGAAAGTTCTACAAATTGTTTATCAACCCCAAGCTGTATTTAAGGTGCGAGCAGTTACCAGATGTACGAGTTCATTACAAGGGCATGCAGAGGCTGTCATTTCAGTTGCGTTTAGTCCAAGTGGCAGGTACAGTAGGTGATGTTGTAACTGTACTTGATGTAATATTCATCCATTCGAGAGCTCTTACAGCCATATTTTAAGGGTGGGGTGTTTTAAGGGAAACCATTAATCCAAGTGGCAGGTAGGTGCTGTTACAGTACTATACATGACATAAAACTGTGAGGATTTATTGTAAACACAAGTTTGGTTGTTTCCAGTAAAAGTTGTTGAAAGTTGATCTTTTTATTTTGTACTCATCTGTTAAAGATTTGTTGCAGTCTTTTTTAAAAGAAAGGGGATTTTATTGTTGCATAGATTATATGAGGGTTACACACAGTAATCCTTGTATTTTTGGTATTTAATTAGTGTGGAAAAATTACCATATGGCTAAAGAAATTGGCAGCCTTACACTATGTCATATTTGATGTCATGTTACAAGTCAATATTTTCAAGTCATTGTCAAGTCACATTTTGCAAGTCCAAGTCAAGTTACAATTCATTTGGTTCAGTCACAAGTCAAATCAATACTCATTGCAAGTCAAGTCACAAATTTTCACAAGTCAAGTCACAAGTCATAATAATGGTCCCAGCACAAATCAAGTCACAGGCCATTTTGCCCACGTGGAAGTGAAGTTGCATATTTTCAAGGTGTTTTACACGATCAGGTGTCAGTTAAGCCTGCCTCAAATTTGCATTTTTAACTTTATGAAAGACAAAAAGGTCACAACTTCATTTTACACAAATGCTTTCTTTGCTAGCATTTTGTCCATCCATGACAGTAGCTCCGTACAATGTACAAACGGCAGATCATTTACTTGTAAGGTAGGGGTATCTAAAGTCAAGCAGTGCATTCAAAACACTAGAATAGCATATAGGTGCCATGTAATTCAAACTTAAGTACCACACACAATGAGCTTTTTAAAACTTTAAAAAAACTTTTGTGAATTCCTCCTTTTCACATGAAAAATTTACTCAAAACCAGCGACCCGAAGCTTGACATGGGTGACAGATTTTATGGAGACAATGTCAACAAGGTAGGGTTTAGGAGGGGATTGAAAGATAACCTTTGTAATCCGTTCCATTGAAGGGCATATTTTGCATAATATCCTCATATACTTGATGTATTGAGTTGTATGTTGATGAAGTATTTTCTGAGAAATTTGAATTGTGGATTGCAGTGTGGGCAAAAAATTTTTGGCACACATGAAAGAAATTCTATCCATTTACAGCAGAAAAAAAGATCACCGATTGGGGCTGTTGATTCTTTTCAGGGATAACAAACATTGATATCATATGATTCAGATCTGCCCCATGTGTCCAATGAAATAGTCTAACCTTCTTTCAGGAGTTGCTTACTGTACCATATGACAAGCACAAGAGAACATAGCCATGCAGTATGGAATGGAATTCCCACCATTTACATAAAGTGTGTAGTGTGCCAATAGGTTACTTGTAAAGGTGGAAAGTGCTTGTACTATTTAGTTTTATGGGGCAGAGGTATGAAAGAAAAAGAAACAAAAACTGTAAAGTGTGACAAGAGCGCTTAAAATTTTAGGTCCCTTTTAGAGATTCTGCCCCATTGTGAGCAAAAAGAGGTAAATCTTCAGGAAGATTGGTCACTGTCAGGGAGTACATAGTTTTTCGCAAGGTTCCTTAACTAAAAAATTTCCTGGACAGAGGGCAGCTTTCCCTAAAGAGAGTCATGGCCTTCTCTGGCCTCCACCTGATGCCACCCCAGTGTACAACTGATCTCAGTTAGCTTACTGTAGTGTCAACAATCTGTGACTTCATTCCAATCTGTATTTTTTTATAAGATGCATCCATCATGATTCACCCAATATGTCAACGGAATCTTTTTAAGTTTGTGGGGTCGTTAAATGAGCTTTGTGTGGTGACAAGTCACTTTTGGCAAGCAAGTCCAAGTTGAGTCACAAGGCATTTTGCACAAGTTCAAGTCAAGTCACAAGTCAGTGCCAGTATTTACAAGTCAAGTCACCTAGTCACAAAATTAGCAACTCCAGTCCAAGTCACACAACTCGCGTCTGTGACTGCAATTTTTTGTAAAATTGGTCGTCTTGGTCGTAAATTCAATATTTCATAAGAGTGGTGATTACAGGTTATGTGGATAGAACTACAATTTCTGTGTTCTGTTCAGTCAACTTACAACAAGGTTAAATTTTAGTCCACTATACAAGTTCTTTCAGCTATTTTGGGCTTACAGAAATTTGACACAAGATGAATTACTATTCAACATTTTCACATATGTGAAGATTCTCGTTAAGTGTACAATTTTAGCAAGTTCACCAAACATCATATTTCACTGAAAGCATTAATATTTACAGAAGAAAAGCATCAATGATCATATCACATACGTTATTCATTTTTAGGGTTGTCTCTATTGGTGGTATCTAACTTTCTCTCAGATTCTTTTTGCCTTTATTTACAGATACCTGGCCAGTGGGTCTGGAGACACAACTGTGCGATTCTGGGATGTAAATACAGAAACCCCAGAGTATACTTGCAGAGGTAATGCTTTATTGTTTGTTCACTGTTAAGCATGTATGATAATGCTACACTTACACTGCAAAATAACTCCTTCATCCTTTGTCTTTTAAAATGTATGTAAATACAATTTTTGGAATTCTCACTTACCTGAAAAAAACTAATGAGTTTTAAGTAAATGGCACTTTTGGATGGTGCTGAGGTGGCTTTTATGTAACGGGTAGCATTTGAAATGATTAAACCTAGCAACTGAGAGGTTTGCGGTTTGATCCCCAGCCAGGTTATGGGTGCTTTTGTCATCCAAGAGCAATCTGCAGTATTCCCATCTGAACTTGCTCTCATAAAGAAATCAAATTTGATCCATATGGTTGAGTCAGTAACCCGTGGACTTGATTTGGAGTTGTAATTTGTAAGCCATAGGCTTTTTTGGTCACTAAGCATCATAAAACAACTGCCCTTCACGGCCTGAATTATTATAATAATATCTCAGTATTATAACATAGTCACAGAGACATTGTATGGTTTGTAATGCCCTTTGTTGGCAGTCTGAAACATAAAGTGCCAAGTTTGTTTGTCCTTTTTAAAAATATGACAATTTGGGATATGTTTTAATTAACATTTACTCTCCCTCTATCAATATAATGGATTTTGATGTTCCAAAGGTTCAGAAATGTTGTTTTGAGTCTCCAGACCCTCAAAAATCATTCTAGCTGACTGATGTACTTTACATATAGTGTCACATAGTGAACCAATGCCCCCAGCCCCACTTTCCCTTGGTTTTCTACATTGTCTTTACAAGTGGAAAAGTCATTCAGGCAGGTATTCATCCAGCTGGATTTACAGTAGAACCTGACAAAATCCACATGCAATAGAACCCTAAACTTTTGATATGTTGCACACCTAAACCTATACAATTCTTTTTCTCACTTGTTTGAATGTCCTTCTAGGACATCCTTCAACAGCCCCTCAATTCCAAGGTTATGCCCTTATCTAATCCTGTTGTTGTGATTAATCCATTCAGACACTGTATTCAATGGTTTAAGATTCAGCCCCTCAATTCCAAGGTTATGCCTCCATCCAGTCCTGTTGTTGGGATTAATCCATCCAGTCACTGTATTCAATGGTTTAAGATGATTTACGGTATTCTCAAAGCATTCCAGATTTTGCAATTGCTCAGAAATCTTAAATGCCTTTTGCATTCTTGGCAAGACAAACCTATTCATATGTAATGCAGCTTACCCTGTCTTGTACTTTTAACCAATCCTATCAGAGAATTCCATCACAACTGATTTTTTAGCTACAGTTCATACTTTCACAATTCCTTTCAATTATCCTGAGATAATGTTAACACTAGTGAGTTTTCAATTTGAGGATGGTAGAGCTACAGGAGGGAGAGATAAATTCATGCGCATGCAGCTTCCTGCCGTGATATGCAAGGCGTTTGGATCCTGTGGATGACAGGGCACACTGTAGAGTGACATCAAAACAAAAACAGACATGTGCCCTTCTTTGCTACCTACTTTGTATAACACCGTGACAAACCTACAAACAGTTGCATCTGTATAATTCCAAGCTAAAAGTTTCAGATTTTAGGAGCGTTTAACGTCAAATTCAGGAATAAGTTCCTACACAAAGGGCAGAATACACAGAATGGTGAATGGTTTTTACTACAAGATGCCTTTATTTCTTGGTTAAGTACAGAATCAACCATAAAATCACTTTCTGAACATGCACTAGTGTTGATAGTCAAGACTCGAGTTCATTCTGTTGGAGCAAAATAACATCACACAAATAAATACATGCAAACATAAGGAATTACCATGACAACACCTTGTAACACCCTGTTTCTGTACTGAACATTAGATCAGTTGCATACCGCTTTGACAATCAACACAATGGAGGAGTCTTTACCTTAATACCGGCATTTGCTGTCCAGTTTTTCACTCCACATACCTCCCTCTTGATGTACCGTCCTGAAATGGAAAACTCTGTACTATTGAGTCAAGAAGACATAGCACAAATATGTTGTATGATTCTTACATATTTGTGATGCTAAGAAAGTTGGGGAATCGTTGAAAGTCTAAAACCTACATTAAGGTTGTTTGCAAAGTTTCTTAACAGTTTTTATGCCATTGTCATTACCAATTCACATATTGCTTTTTTGCATTTTTTGTCACTGGTCATGTTTCTTCCTTCACAGGACACAAACATTGGGTTTTATGTATTGCCTGGTCACCAGATGAAAAGAAACTGGCGTCAGGCTGTAAGAAAAGTCAGGTAATGGTATATTATATATACATGTATACCTGTACCTGTGTGTGATGAGCTTCATGGTAAACCCACACAGTGAGTTACATATAAAATATTTCAAAAGATTTGGACTACCTGATTAGCTAATAAAAATTGTTACTCTACTTTGTCTGTTTGTATCATTTAGGAGTAATATTGATATATTTGGTTTCTCTACTTGACTTCAAGTCTTGATGAGATGACATGTGACAAGGCTTCCCGATTGAGAGTTTTGACAAACATGCCTATAATGTTAGTGTCATTATCTGACTCCATATCACAGTTATCATTATTATTACTGTGGCACCCAGAAATGGAATACCTCAATTTCAGATGGGGCTAAAAAATGTATTTTATGCTCACTTGTCTGTCTGGGACACATGATTTGTGTTGCTCTGTCCAACTGCTTAACTGGCCTCAGAGTGGTTAGCCAGTGCAAAGCCAGTCGTTGTAGGTCTTTATTTCGTCCAACCCAGTAGATTATCAAACTGCAAAGTGTTAATACTATCTTGAGTAAGATTTGGACTTAGCCTTGATGAGTTAGGTAACACATATTTTAGATATTTAAGAACTTTTTCTGTTTCACTGTTGTAGATTTGCATTTGGGATCCAGCCACTGGCAAACAAATGGGAAAGGCTCTGGTTGGTCATAAGCAATGGATCACTTGGTTGTCATGGGAACCATGGCACCTGAATGCCAGCTGTAGGAGGCTTGTTTCATCTTCAAAGGTAAGGTGATATTTTCATAATATTGATTGCTGATTGATGTCTGTTCCTCTCCGGTTTGTTGCACTCGCAGTGATTTTGTAGTTGTTGTAGTTAAGGTACTTTTTTATTTTGCACTATTTTCTGTTTCCTGTGAGCTTTGCATACACCATGACTGTTCATTGTGGATGTGTGTATTACATATTGCCATTATAATTTTTGTTGTTGTTGAAATTGTTACTTTTGTTGTTGTTTGCTGGAAATGATTTTATTTGTAAATGCTTAATATTCAAAGCACTGTAAATTTGCCACTGCCTTTATTAAAGCAATACTCTCATCATCTTAAAATACATATACAATAACATCCCTTTCCCTAAAATGTTGAATTTGTCACCTTTCTTTGTTTGACATGAAAGATGGGCAAATACAAACTATGCATCTAATGATATGTCACTATAATTTGTCAATGATGTTTGCAGATCACTCAGATTCACCATTTACAAGTGTGTGTAAAGTAAATTGTTTGAAAAGGGTTCATGCTGAACTTCTCCCCATTAGATTTTAGTAGCTCCCAAACACCCGTTGATTGCCTGCCTGGGCGGGTGTTTCCAGTTGACTAGCTCAGCAAACAGTTCACATCCTCCCACACTTCAGTCAGGCTGTTGAGCCGCTGTTCTGTTTGTGTAACTAACAATACAGTTGACTCAGCAAGGTAGAACCTCCTTTCTGTTTGTAAATAAACTCTCACAGTCCAATGAGCTTGGTGTATTTGCAAAAGAGATAAAGTTACAGTGAGATGAGGACTAGGAGAGCTAAAATTTGCTACCTAAATGTAATGGAGGAAAGTTTCTCATGTGCAAGCTGCTATAGTGTTTGTTGCAGTGTGTAAGTGTCCAAGGTGGTGCAAACACTGTGGAGATTTTTGGAGGGGCTAAAGATCAAATTTTGTTCGGAGAATTACAATTAATCGGGGACAGTATTCTTTGAGTTATTCCATACGAAAGCTTTTGATCTCAATAAAAATACCAAGTTTTGACATAAAACACACTTGCAAAATGAAGCTCATTTTTCAGTTGCCTAATAGCACGTCCCCAAATATGATGGTTGTTTTGTAACACCTGAAACTTACAGAAGGTTACTTTTTTCACCTTGACAAGATGTTTGCCAACAACACTGTTGGTGTTATCTCTGCAATATTTAGGTAGTAATTTTCCTTAATATTGTTGAGTAAAGGTTCATCAAAACTTTTTATAAACAGAGATGATGGAAATTATGCTTTGAGTTGGATTAATTATCCACCAGTCTACTGATATTTATTTTGTGTATAATATTATTTTGTACTGAATTACATTCTAGGATGGTACTTTGAAGATTTGGGACACAGTCCTGGGACAATGCATGAGAACTCTAGCTGGTCATTTACAAAGTGTCACGTGTGTCAAATGGGGTGGCACAGGTCTTATATACTCCTCATCTCAAGACAGGACCGTCAAAGTCTGGAGGGCTGAGGATGTAAGTTGGAGCATGGCAATGTGGAGTTGTACAGTTTGCTTTATTTGTTTACAGCTTAGAACAAAAGTTATGTAGGTATACTGAAGTTTTATTGGGTTCTTTTTGGAAGGACTCCTTTAGTCTACTGTTAGGCTTGTACCATCTGATGTTCATGTTATATAACTCACAGGGAAATGGGTTTGTCTTTAAAAGTTGTGTGTTGGTGCAGTGTGGAGTTGTTTCTTCAGCAGTGAACAAACTGTAGCCAAAGACTTTAGCTCCAGTGGTGTTATGTTTTCTAACAGAATGTTTTTGCTGTCAAAAACATCATGTTTGGTTTGTGTGCAGAAAAAAAAAATCCTGGCAAAAGTGAAGTTCACACATGAAGACACCGCTTGGAACAGATGTTTCACGGTGATGATATTCACTAAAATAGCAAGCACTTATGAATTCTGAATTTTGTTAGAAAATTTTAGTGGGGTATTAGCTGTTTTTCAGTATCCTTATAATAATTTATTTTGTGTGCATATCAAGTTGCTTATGAATAAAAAGATATTGTTAGGTGCGCATCATATAAATCTGCTGAAAATGTTTTATAACTTTGAAACTTCAGACCCTTTGAGTGTTTGAGACTGTACTTGATCTACTTGCATTTATGCTTTCAATTTTGTTGTTTTGTGATTTTTCTTTTAATTTACTGTTTACAGGGAGTCTTGTGCAGAACATTGCAAGGCCATGCTCATTGGGTAAATACAATGGCTCTGAGTACAGATTATGTCATCAGGACAGGAGCATTTGATCCTGCTAATGCATCTGTGGTCTACAAAGCAAGAACTGAGTCTGGTAAGATATTTAGGATTGAATCAAGGCTATCATTAGAATTACTCTCCTTTAATATCAGTGCTGAAAGAGTTATTCAAACAACAGTTTAACTGCACAAAATTGTAACTCAGTCTTTCCACATTTTAAAAATGATCTTCTCCCAATTTCCTGGGCATTTCCTGGAGTTCTCAAATTGACTGTTGATAATGTCTCTGGGGCATAATTACTGTAAGGCATATAGCAGGATCTGCCCCTTGTTATTAAGCAAACAATTTCCTGACATTTCAAAAATTGTAGATATTTCCCTGAAATATGTCATATTCTGGGTAATTCCTTGAAAGAGGAAAAATTTTACTAACTTGCCCAAAAGCTCAAGACCTTTGTTTCAAACTGGATGAAAAAGTATATGGCCTGCAAAAGTTCTTGATAACTCCTGGAAAATTTAACATCAGTTGTGAATGAACCCTCATAATGTTGATGTGTAATACCTTTTGCATTTGATATGGGGTATTGGTGTATTTTCATTTTTTTCTTCCTTCAATAACAGTTTTTGTTCATTAAATAGGGTGTCTTAGGTAGGACTTTTGTATTAATATAAGCCTTGCATAGTCAGGGTGTTGTGACAGTTGTTTCTTTTTAGTAAGCATTTTTGTTTTTTGTATTGTTTATTCCCACTAAGAGGCGATTCATGTGATGTACTGTCAGTGACATGTCTTAGATAATTTTGTCTGTTTTTTGTGTAATTTTGAACTTTTGTTGTTATTTCAGATGAAGAACTCTCCAAAATGGCCAAAACAAGATATGAAACAGTTAAGGTATTATATTTTTAACATTGGTTCTCATTGTTCTTTGCCCGCTAATGTAAATTCTGGTGATAGACAGTTCAGAGAAGTATTATACGTCATTTGTTATTTTCAACAAAAATCAAACATTTTATTCCATAAAGTGAAAGTGATGAATATTGTAACATATACTCTTTGTCCTTCACAGCTTTGCATTAAAGGGGCTTTAATATTGAGCTGGTCCATGAATTTCATGATGTTTTATCATACCTGTTGAGTTCACTCACATCTTGATGGTAAATGGTCAACTAAGAGATTCAAACATCTAACACATAACTAAAACAGCACTTAGGGGACAATTAATGATTAAAATCATTTATTACAAATTTGTGACAAGACACTTTTCACCATTAGGTGTTAATCATAGGCAACCCTTGTTTAAATACAACTGATGAGTAAAGCTTATACCAGCTTGATTGACAGGCTCTCAACTCCTCTTACAAAGCATGAACTGTTGTGATCAAGGCTTCAGTTGTAAATACATGTTGTATTTTCCAGAGAGGCTAGTCTGTCAAGGGCTTGGACAAGCATTGGAAACTAAAATCTCTTAAGCCCATACAAACTACAATTTTTCACATTTCAGTAACTATAGGAAGTTAGGCTAAGGCTAATTAGAAGCAATGTCATACAATTATTTCCTTCAGACTTGTCACAACATATTCAATATCAACTCAATGAGCCCCTTTAAATATTGAAATATGAAGTACACTGTATGTGCATCCTCACTATTTGTGTTCACTACATGCAACATTAAGCCTGCATTTAAAATTGTATGTTTTTTTATTTTATTTCTTGTGTGTGTGTGTGTGTTAGAATTTATGTGTGTCAAAGGGATCTCTATCTTACCATAGAAAAGAAAAACATTTATGACCAGCTCGTACAGCTGTTTGAAACCTACATGAGCAGCGTATATGTTAGCATGTATGTATGAAAACAAGGATGCCCATCCTACCACAGAAAGTAGTAGCCATGATCAGTTTGTAAAAGCTGTTTTGAACCTTTTGTGATATGTTTCTGTGATGATATAATTTCTGTTTTATCCATGAAGGGAAATGAACCAGAAAGGCTAGTATCAGGCTCAGATGACTTTACTCTCTTCCTCTGGCATCCAGAAACAGAAAAGAAATCCATTGCAAGGATGACGGGACATCAGCAGTTGATAAACGAGGTGGTATTCTCTCCAGACACCAGGTTAATTGCCAGCGCATCTTTTGATAAATCAGTGAAACTTTGGGACGGAAGAACAGGAAAGTAAGTAGATCTAATGTTTTCAGGATTTGGTAGGTCAATGGTTTAGAAACTAGTGGAGATAATTTTCAGGTCCTGCAAGAGAAAGTCAGAATTTCAAAAACTGGGAAGGGAACACTAGTTTGAGGTTTCTGTGATATGTTTGATACTTAGTTGTTAGGGATGCCACTGAAATTCTCTTATGCATTTCTCTGCATCCCGTTGCAGCGCATTTTAATCCGTGGGCAGTGAAACGCCCATTGTGTAGCGCTCCGAGAGTTCCCTCACGACGAACAATAGCCATTCCGTAATACCAACGCGCTGCTCTGTGCCGCTCTTTGTTGCCGCATTTTGCAGGGTAATCCACCCGAAACACAAAGCAAATGCCGATGCGTTGCAGCGACGGTGTTAGGACTTATTCATCACTGACAGAATTCAACATTCTGTCAAGTTATTCACGATCGGAAAATACCATCCTTCTTTAGTTTATACAAACTTTGAGCTGTTTTTTTTTTTTTTTTTTGCTATGCCAGTTCCCTGGTGAAAGTATACTACGGCTTAGCATTTTGCATGTGTTTCAGATCATTTGTCACATTTACTTGTTTTTTAATCGTATACTAATTTTTATCGGCAGAACGCAATTAAATAGTTTGTGGTCTTAACATTTTAGCTTTGTGAATATTCCATGGCCATTAATTTACGTACACTTCGCTACAAACGGTCTTCACTCGGCCTAAGCTGCAGCCTATCATGTATATACTTTTATGAAAAACATGCACCACGCAACTTTTATGTTTACATCGAAAAAATGCGTCAGCTTAATTGACCCAATCGAAATTCAGACGGAAAATACAGCCAGCATCTACGCAATGCATTGGCCCTGAGCCACGGTTGATAACAAGCTGTATGTCGGCAGTCTTGAATTTACGTACCACTGTCACATATGGCTTATTATATTATATATGAGGGATGGGATCATGCTAGCTCTTTTCTGTGTTTTACGAAGCCGTCTAGGTAGTAACCTTCTTTCAAGCCCACGATACACCTAAACAATACACCAAAAAATTTCGTGCACTTCTTCATCAGGCGAATTATTTTACCGTTCGGTAAAAACTTCAAACGGCATGCCCGTCAGTCGAATCAGATCTTCGGTTGTGTTTATAAGTTGGTTTCATAATCTGAATTGTTTGCATTGGAAACTGGGTACGCTTGTGCAAGATTTCTATTGTTGTTATTATAGCAAGGAAATTGGTGAATAAATTTTTACCTCGTGGGGGCTTTTTGTGGCGTCTAATTTCAAGTCCTTATAGTAGGGAGGGGGTGGCTTATTTCGAAGGCCGGGAGCCACGCGGACCACATGGGACTGGACGAAATTTCTGGTTGGTTAAACCAGCCAACATGGGCACAATATGGAGTAATGCCCAGCATGCGCACTGCTGTTGAAATGTTTTATTTGGTGGGAAAATCCTTTCAATAAAAGACGGGGTTGGAGGTGGGGTGGGAGTTAGTGTAATTGGGTCAGGAGTGGCTCTACACCCTGTGTCACGGTCCTCCCCCACTATCGCTTTTGTGCCATGCTTCCCACAGTAGTCTTCAATATGTGAGAGATGCTCTAAGAAATTTTGTCCCCCCCCCCCCTCTCAAACAGAAAGTTCGTCCCCTGGTCGACTTAAAATTATCCTAGTTGCGCCACTACAGTTACACAGGGCTGCCTTTTCTGGGCATGATCACCTGTAACAATGAAATAAGTACACCTTGACCTATTTCAAAAAGCTGAAAATGCTTAAGTTTGTCTCGGAGCTTCATGACCGTATAGCCTATGCGATTCATAAAAACAATAGGGGCCTATGGCATAGGCCTGTGGGTGTAGGCTAAATGTTTTAAGAAAAGATATCTCACAAATTTACCGCCGTCCACTTTGTTATTTACTTCAATAGTGGCAAATGATCCAACATCTGTGGAAAAATCAGAGGTGGATACAAGGGGGGGGGGACTTTCCCGGTGGCTCACCCCCCCCCCCACCTTTCACCACATCAACAATAACAAATACGCGAAAATTAGCGTATTGTTAATCTAGGAGAATATTCAAAGGGGCGTTCAGCCCTCCCCCCCCCCCCCCCTTTCGAAATGTCTGGATCCGCGCCTGAAGATAACTGCTTCTAGCAGGGCAACGTTACCTTTTACCTAGCCTCTGTCGAGTCTTTCCTGCGACAGTTTTCCTCCTCTCTCTGGAAACATTAGCAGGAAACATTGGCTGTTACTTCTGGGTGTTGTACTCCCCCTGGAAATCGCTACGCAGGAAAGCCTCTGGACAAAGTTAATTTCATGCACAAAATGCTTAACTATAACCTTTAAAATCTACTACCAAATCGGTAGTAATTAGTGGGAACCAATCAGAGAGTCTTCGGTTTCAAGGAGTCATGAATATGCATGACTGTACCTTGCCTGTTCGTTCCATGGCGAACAACGACTGGGATCAATGGGATGATTCAAGCGCACAACATTCAGCAGCTCTACTTAGTCTAGACGCGAATTCATTAATAAATCGGCAGCTCGAAGCTCTGTTTCAAAAGGGAAGGACACATTTGTGAACCTGCCGTATGGATTTGGTAAGAGTTTGATTTACCAGTGTCCGCCGTTCTTCGAGCGATAACGTTGGGTCGACGTAATAACGCAAGGTCAACAACAGGGACTGGTTCTGCGAGCGTTCAAGCAACAATAATACAGGATCGAGCAATTTCATTGGTCAATTTCCTTTCGACGACATAGCAGCGTAATAACAATTAATAGTAAGTAGTAGCAACGTGAATATCATAGATGCATATATTAACACTTTGTCCAAAGGCTTTGATGCCAACGCGAGATCCGTTTGCTCAGCAGTCACTGTTACGAGGGCCTAGCTTCAATGGTTGGAGCGCGTAGGCTACTTTCAAATCGAAGTAGGCCTAAATAAAGTGAGGGATAACAAACGGCAGAAAAGCCTTGACAAAGGCTACCTTTTACCATGCACACAAACTCATTTCACTAAGCCCGCAGTTTATTCACCATAGACTCTTTGTGAGCTTTTCCCATCTCAATCCGCGGCACCTTCGCGACTTTCTTAATCCTGTAAACTAATTTGTAAACTAATTGAGTAATCTAACGTAGTGGAAACCCACCACGCAGGCTAACAAGTCTCTTAATTGCAACATGAACAAACGATCGGATATCGTGGTCGCCATTTTGATAAAAGTAAATTGCTCGAAAAAGTAGCACATTGGGCATCTTTTCAAAATCTGTTTACTTGGAATGTTACTTTTAAATATTTGCTACATGGGAATAGCTGTACTTTGCAAAGAATTCATATTTTCGCTGAAAATTCAGGTCTCCGATATTTTCGTCCAGGCAGCATGCTTCGTAATGACGTAGTTAGAGCGCCCTGTTAGGCTATGTTCACTTGATGTACATTCGATGTTGACCTATACCCGGAAGGAAACAGGGTGTAGACATCGCAATCTTACAGTACAGCGGCAGGGATTTTTACCAAGATCTTGGGAATATGGCATATCGGCACATCGGCACATCGACTGGGAAATAGACAAAAAATTTCAGGAACGTGTACTGCATAAATTTAGGGTTATCGTTTTGGCCCTTTGGAATGACCTTTCTCCTCTGGTCCTGTCACTTCCCCGTGGCCCCAACTAAAGTTTAGAGAGTGTTTCGGCTGAAAATGCTGAAACTGACAGCCAACCACAATCTTACTAAAATCCCCGGCCCCTAAAATTTTTGATTAATTGTCATAACACATTTTCACACATGTTGGTGGGTCGATGCTGTGGGTGAGGGGTAGGGGGAAGGGATAGAGAGCGCTTTAACCTTTCAAACAAACTTCCGTTGTCATACGCAATATTATATCTCAATCAAAACAGCTCAAGTTGCAATAAACAATATTAAAACATACTTTTAGGGGAACATAGGCGTACCGGGGAGACAGTGATCTCAGCTGGGGAGGGGTCTGAACTAAACATTGTTTTGGACACCATCCCGGCGGGATGGGTCAAAGGGAATACTTGTCCCCAAGCCTGTATCCGAGGGTGAGCCCCTAGAAAAAGTTTGCCCTGCAACATGCATTGTCTCAACGCAGTTTAAATATCTCCCTCCCAATAAAATGTCTCCGGCCTGGAAACTATTTCTTCCTCTTTCAGTAGGCCTACGTTGTCGGGCAATGGGCCTGAATGTCCCCCTCCCCTTGGAGAATTTTTCGGTACTTGAATCCCTTTGAGGGTGCAATTTGGTGCAACTTTCGTATTGTGCTAATTTGAAGGATACTTCCCTTTCATTTTCCTTTATAAAATTATTTTTACAGAGGGAATTAAAGGGAGTTTTCATCGGTCTAGGAACAATACTGGAGCAAGCAAGCTTTCGTCCCCTCACATTTTGACAAAAAAGCTCGATTCCCTCCCCCATCCCTCCCCGACTTCTAACGTCTCTCTACAGAAGGAAGTCTAACTCCCACTTTAGAGAGCTGAAAGTTTCTTTCAGTTTCACATCGTGCTGTGCATCCCAGTCTAAAATTACTATCTAGCACAGGCGTAGGCTATTCAGTGGATGGCTCCTCACCTTCCCTTCCCCCTCCCCCAGCCGAATAGTCAATTCAGTTAGAAAAATTACCTTTATCGGCAAGGTTACTGTCATGTTCGTTTGCCACTTAGGAAATTTTCATAGCCGCATTGTTTCCCCTGTTCGAGGAACATGCACATTTTTTTGGAGACTTCTTCGCGGGAAACTTGGTCGTTTTCATTACCCAAAAGCTCATAGCAACATACTTAGAAAAAAATAGGATAATTTCATTGCACCTTTTCTTGTGCTTAAATGAGAAAAAAGAAAAAAAAAAAAAAAAACAAAGAGAGAAAGAAAAAGATGACAAAATAACTAAGCGAATCACAAACATGCGACGTATCGCCAGGTAACACTTCTTGAGATATTTTGAATTCTGGCTACGCCACTGCGTATGAGTAAACCTTTCTTGGCACAGGCATTTTTCATTTTGTCGGGAAAGAAACTTTTTTTCGGGAAAATTTCCAGCACCCCCACCCCCAACCCACAGATCCTTAGGTACGTCCCTGCCCTTCCTGCAACTCGTAGAACATCTCAGGTCATGAACAGCCCTGTCCAGTAAGGGCACTGTTACGTAAGGCCTTCAGTATCATATCGGGATGGGAAAATGCTGCATCTATGTTTTACCAAGCAAGATGAGTAAGTGTTTGGCCCTCCACTTTGTTTTTGGTCGGGAATTGGCTTTCTTCACGTTTTGGTCGTTGTTATACGTGAAAGACTACATGTAAAACATGTACGTTACCTCGCGACAGGGTTACCCTGACTATTGCTTCATGAACAACGATCAGATCGTGGTCGCCATTTTGAGAAAAAGTAAATTGCTCGAAAAAGTAGCACATTGGGCATATTTTAAAAATCTGTTCGCATGGAATGTTAGAATTAAATATTTGCTACATGGTAATGGGTTTACTTTGCACAGAATTCACATTTTCGCTGCAAATTCTGGTCTCCGATATTTTTGTCCAGGCAGCATGCTTCATAATGACGTAGTTCGAATGCTCCGTTAGGCTATGTTCACTTGAAGCACATTCGATGTTGGCCTATACCCGGAAGGAAACAGGGCGAATCATCGCAATGTCACTTACAGAGTTGCAGCAGAGAGCTGCCTCTAGTGGTAGCTCCCTGGTTGCAGACATTTATGGTTGCAGGGATATTTTCCATGATCTTGGAAATATGGCACATGGACTGGGAAATAGACTAATAATTTCGGGAATGTGTACTGCAAATTTACGGTTAGGCCTATCGTTTTGGCCCTGAGGCTGTCAAATGACTTAATGACTTTTCTCCTCAGGGGCCAGTGACTCGTCCGTGGCCTCACCTAAAGTTTAGAGTGTTTCGGCTGAAAAATGGCCTAGCACCACCTTCCAAACATCCCTCAAAATATTTTTAAATAATTGCCATAACATATTTTTACACATGTTGGTGGATCCATGCTGTGGGTAAGGGGATGGGGAGGGGCTTTAACATTTGAAACAAAATTCCCCGGTCATACGCAAAAAATACTCAACCAAAACTGCTTAAGTTGCAATGAGCAATATTAAAACATATACTTTAGGGAAGCATAGCATAGGAAGATATGATCTCAGCTCAGTGGGGAGGGGTCTGAACTGAACATTTGCTTTGGAACACTGTCCTGGGGGATGGGTCCAAGGGAATGGTTGTCCTCAAGCCCGTAGCTGAGAGTGATCACTCTCAGCTACGGGCTTAAGGACAACCAGGGCTCGATCCCCTAGAAAATTCGCCCCTGCAAAAATTCAAAACAACTATTGTCTCAATGCAGTTTGAATGTATCCCTCGTAAATGAAATGTCCCCCTGGAAACTATTTCTTCCTCCTTCGGTAGGCCTACCTTGCCTGGCTACGGGCCTAGATGTGCCTCCCCTTGGAGAATTTTTTCAGTACTTGAGGTGCCCTACATGCAAGTTGGAAGTTGGTGCAACGTTCGTATTGCGCTTGTTTGAAGAATAATTTGTTTCATTCGTAAAATATTTTCCTTTGTAAAATTATTTGTAGAGAGGGAACAAAAGGGAGATTTTTTCAGCCCTGGAACAATATCTGGGCCAAAGCACAATTTTTCGTCCCCTCATATTTTTGTTAAAAGGGGCTCAATCCCCCTCCCCGGGCTTCCTCCGTCTCTCTACCAAAGGGAAGTCTGCCTCCCACATTGAATAACTCAAAAGTTTTTTTCAGTGTCACTGACATCATACTGTGCATCCCCAGTCTAAATGACTATCTGGCAGAGGCGTAGGCTTAAGTCTGTGGGTAGGATCGACCTCACCCTGTCCCACCAGAATTGTCAGTTCAAGTCGAAAAATATAGCTCTACACAAGGTTAATCTCATGATCGTTGGTACTTTCGAAATTTTCACGGCCGCATCGTTTGTCCTAGGGGCAAGCTGTTCGGGAACGTGCGCGTTTTCTTGGAGAATGCTTCGAAGGAAATTTGGTCATTCTTATAACCCAAAAGCTCATTGCAACATACATAGAGACTTTAGGATACTTTTATTGCACGTTTTCAAGGCTTGTGTTTTTACCAAAAAAAAGAAGACAGCAGCGAGTGTGGCGTCAAACATGCGACGTACCGCCAGGTAGCTTTTGTGATATTTATCTCTGGGCAGTTATTGGCCTGCGTGTTCAGTAGCGAGCTTACTCGGCCGTTATCATTTAGGGGAAAAATGCGGTATAGGCCTACCCCACCTTTGACAAAATGCTTAAAAACGGGCGAAACATTAGGTTAAGGTGTAAGAAATTCAAAGATGAGAAGTAGAAACTATCAAAAACAGCACATACAGTCTTCGCACTTTCTCATTCAGTAGTAACTTGCATCTGGGTGTTTAAAGGGGAAATGCAGTCACCCCAACTTGAAGTAGTGTAGTAGACTGTCCTCTTGAGAGTCATGTGACAATATTTTTTCTCCTCAAATGTGAAATTTACTAGAAGTAATTGATTGGTTTACCTTGAATATGCAATACTGAAGTCCCAAAATATTATGAAAGATACTTTGACGAGAAATAAGAAGACAATTGTGAGATTTAGCTGTTGCTTCAAAATAAGTTTGGGGCGACTGCTCTTGCCCTTTAATACAGTAGCCTATAGTCTATGGTGGTGCAAGTTCCTACAATCGGATCGAGGCGTGTCTCTTTTCAATTTCCTTCAAAGTATACTTGGTATGAGATGGCTATTGCTTCGGTGTGATTAAGTAAATATTGCTAATGTCAAAAAATACAGTAGAAACGTGTTTTAGGCCAAACTGAATTCGGCGCTTCTTGGCGTGTCTTTAAGATACGGCTAACGTAACGAAGTCGTAGGCAAAGGCCTAAATTATGGTATATTTGTCCTGTGCTCATTTTCGGTGCCTTCAATTGCTACGATCGTTTTGATTTCGCGACCAAATAACCCACGCAAATGGATAAACAAATTCATCACCATAACATCCCTACTGTACGATGGAATTGTATCATCTCTCAAAACTTTCGCAAAGCGTTTCTTTGTAGGAAAAAATCGATATCGTGAGCATTGAGCACCTCCTTAATCCCCTAATAGCGATGCATCGCTACGCTGTGATTACGTACACAATGGTGTTCGTTTCTCTGCATAGGCCAACTGTACACTTAAGCTGGATGCATTTGCGACGCCAACGCCTCGCCGACGGGATCCATTGTGTTTGCGCTGGTATGGGTCCGAAATGCATCTCAACGCATAAGAGAATTTCAGTGGCATCCCTTAGGTTTAGCATTGCTAGACTTGACATGTGATATGTTTCTCTCCAATTATCAGTTACCTCTAGGAATTGTTGGTCTTTTTTTCCTTGTTTCAGATTTATAGCATCTCTGAGAGGACATGTCAACAGAGTTTATCAGGTAATGTATTTATTTGCTGAATAATACTGCAAAGTGGAAAAACATTTATATCAGAGAAAAAAAGTTGTAAAGTGTCTAGTTTTAAAAAATATGCAGTTTTATGAAAATCAGAAGATGATTTAATGATTTGAATTGTGGTTTGATAGAGGAGGTAATTAAGAAACTTTTTCATAGTAAGCAGGTCATTTGTTGCATGTGTATCAGTTTCAGTATCCGAAAACGGTCAAGGCTCAATTTTTACTCTTCCCAGGAAGTCAAACTTCTCCCAATTGGGCCTGCTTTGTAGCTCTCCTCCAATTTAAAAAATAGAACTGTTTCGGTGCCTCGCTCACAAAGGGCTTGTAGGTCAATAGCCAAAGGCCAAGTTCAGCTGAATACAGGACTGTGTGTCCCTCATTTCATAATATCTCTGCAGTGTATCTCTCATTTCATTTACCTGCTTAAGTCTATCATAGTGTAAGCACCCAGGGTGATTTTAAATTTCTGGATATTACAAAATGTTTTGGGCTTATGGGAGGGCTTCTTTAAGCGCACTGAGAAACTCTTAAACCTGCAGTAGAAATACCAGTAAGGCAGTCACTCCTTAGGAAAGATTGGTTGACCAGCATTAGTATATTCTCTCTGCAATAATCCATTGAGTTACAGTACCATCATTTCAAATTTAACCCACATCTGTGATCATATAGCAGGAAACACCAATAGCCCTGAATATTGTAGACCCTTTTCTAAGTAGCAATTGCAAAGGATTGTGGGATAGAGTTTTGGTGAGTGTTGTTTTCGTCAGCTGCATTTTACTGTGGCCAAAAACGTCGCATACCCAAACTCTCTCCCACAATCCTCTGTAATTTATGTTTTGGAATGATTTTTGTTGAGCCCAGTTGGCAAACCACTGTTTCAAAAACACATCAAAGGGGCTTAATGCATACACTGAGTAGCTTCTGTATAATAGTCAATTCATGTCCTTCTTTTTAATACAATTATAAAGTCAGAATTCCTAAGTTAGAATTCTTCATCGAAGAAATCTAAGCGAAACTTCTGACTGCAATTTTCTCAATGCTTTCCATGATTATAAGCACTAGACCAGGTGGTATAAGCGTGCCTTATTTACTTTATATTTCTGGTGTACACAAGTACTCATCTCATTTTTTTCTTTACGTATGAACACTTACAGGTATCCTGGGCAGCAGACAGTCGTATCCTTTGCAGTGGGAGTTCTGACAGTACCCTGAAGGTCTGGGATGTAAAGAAGGGCAAACTGATGCTAGACCTCCCAGGTCATGCAGATGAAGTGTATGCTGTAGACTGGAGTCCTGATGGACAAAGAGTGGCAAGTGGGGGAAAGGATAAAGTCCTTAAATTGTGAGTAATTTTGCCAGAATGTACCTTATTTTTGTGTGAGCTGGTTAACTTAGATAAATGCTCAGCTTTTGTTCCTTTAATTCCTTGAAGAACAGTTCTCAGACAGGTTGCATGGAGCTTTACATGTTTGAAAATCAAACTTGCAGTAGTATTAGTTATGATTTGAATGTTTGTTAGCTCAACAAGTTGAGCTATTGTCATGGCAATGCGTCTGTCTGTCTGTCTGCCTGTCTGTCTGTCCGTCTGTCTGTCCGTCAACATTGGAAAAAAGGCTGCTGTCTGCAGGTGCTTTGACCGTTCCTTCTCAAAGTTGGTGTGGGTATAACACATATCAAGGGCTTGATAATTATGGTAACAGGAAGTAGGTCAAAGGTCATTGGGGGTCGTGAGAGGTCAAAGAGTGAAATCACGCAAAAGCCTTCAACTCCTTGTGGTTTTGTTGGAATCTTTTCAAATTTGACAGGAGTATTCAGTAAATGATTGGTCATCAAAGTTGTTCTTTTGAAGTAGATCAAAGGTCATTTGGGGTCAAAGAGAGGTCAAGCAAAAGGAGGTCAAACAGTGTAATCACGCAAAAGCCTTCAACTCCTATGGGTTATGTCTGAATTTTATCAAATTTGGCAAGAGTGTTAAGAAGATAATGGGTCATCAATGTTGTACTTTTGAAGTAGGTCAAAGGTCATTTGGGGTCATGCAGGGGTCAAACAGTGAAACCACTCAGAAGCCTTCAACTCCTAGGGGTTATATCCATATGTTATCAAAGTTAGCCAGAGTGTTCAGTAGATGACAAGCTGTCAAAGTTATACTTTTAAAGTAGGTCAAAGGTCATTTGGGGTCAAAGAAAGGTCAAAAAGTGAAATGTTGTAAATGTCTTCAATTCTTAAGGGTTATATCCAAATCTTATCAACGTTAGCCAGAGGGTTCAATTGATGATAGGTCATCAGAGTTGTACTTATGAAGTAGGTCAAAGGTCATCTGGGGTCAGAGAGGTCAAACCGTGAAATCACTCAAAACCCTTCAACCACTAGGGGTTATATCCAAACCTTATCAAAGTTGGCCAGAGTGTACAGTAGATGACAGGTCTTCAAAGTTGTACTTTTGAAGTAGGTCAAAGGTCATTTGGGGTCAAGGAGAGGTCAAACACTGGAATTGTGCAAATGCCTTCAGCTCCTAGGGGTTGTGTCTGACTTTTATCAAAGTTGACAAGAGTATGCAGTAGATGAATTGATGGGTCATCAGAGTTTTTACTTTTGAAGAAGTTTAAAGTTGTTTGGGGTCAAAGAGCTAGGCAGACAGTAGAATCAAGCAAAAGCTGAAATACTCATGGTTGTGTTGGAATCTTATCAAAGTTTGGCCAGAGTGTTCAGTGGATGATGCATAGGTGTACTTTGTGTTGATGTTAATTAGTGTTTGCACTGGGTAACCCCGGTACCCGACCGATGATGTCAGGACCCTGGTTCTCAAATTGCTACCTGGATCCAAAGTTTCACTAACATAGATTGCATGTGTGACAGAAACACCTAACATGTTACTTTTCCTGACAAAATTTATCACGGGACACGCCTAAGAACACTTGTCATGCCCATACGTAAAGATACGTTGGTGTTACATTATATCAACTTGCAAAGCAAAATTTCTCATTATGACTTTTATGACTTTAGAACAAACTTGTAGCCTAACATAAGTTATATTTTCGGGTACCCGGGACCCGACCGGACCATCGAGGTTCAGGTACCTGGTTCCGAATTTTGGACCCGGTGCAACACTAATGTTAATTGCCATTTGGGGTCACAAAACATCATATGGTGAAATGCATGCTAGTACTTCTCGCATAAGGGTTATGTTTTGTATGATGTATACTATAGGAATCATTTTTTGACAGACCTACAAATTCGGCTATAATTAGACCCGAATTTTGTCAGGGTCTGTCAAAAAATTGATTCCGATAGTATACATCATACAAAAAACATAAACCCTTATGGAGGAAGTACTAGCATGCATTTCACCATATGATGTTTTTGGGTGACCCCAGATATGGCAATTAACATTAGTGTTTTGCAACCGGCGTCACAAATTCGGGAACCAGTGTACCTGAACTCGATGGTCGGTCGGGTTACACCGGGTTACCCGAAAATATAACTTATGTTAGGGCTACAAGTTTGTTCTAAAGTTTCATGAAAAGAGTCATTAATGAGAAATTTTGCTTTGCAAGTTGATGCTATGTCAAAAACACCAACGTATCTTACGTATGGGGCATGACAAGTGTTTCTTAGGCGTGTCCGTGATAAATTTTGTCAGGATAAAAGTAACATGTTAGGTGTTCTGTCACACATGCAATCTATGTTAGTGAAAACTTTGGAATCCAGGTTAGCAATTTGGAACAGGGTCCGTGGACATTCATCGGTCGGGGTACCCGGGTACCCAGTGCAAAACCTAATTAACATCAACACAAAAGTAACACCTATGCAATCATCCACTGAACACTCTGGCCTAACTTTTGATAAGGATTTCCAACACAACCATGAGTAATTTCAAGGCTCTTGACTTGATTCTACACTGTACTGCCCCTAGCTCTTTTGACCCCAAAACAACTTTAAACTTCTTCAAAAGTAAAACTCTGATGCCCCATCAATTTCATCTACTGCATTACTCTTGTCAACTTTGATAAACAAGTCAGACGCAACCCCTAGGAGCTGAAGGCATTTGCACAATTCCAGTGTTTGAGACCTCTCCTTGACCCCAAATGACCTTTGACCTACTTCAAAAGTACAACTTTGAAGAACACTGTCATCTACTGTACACTCTGGCCCCCAACTGTTGATAAGGTTTGGATATAACCCCTAGTGGTTTGAAGGGTTTTGAGTGCTTTCACGGTTTGACCTCTCTGACCCCAGGATTGCACCTGTTGACCTACTTCATAGTAGTACAACTCTGATGACCTATCATCAATTGAAACCCTCTGGCTAACGTTGATAAGATTTGGATATAACCCTTAAGAATTGAAGACATTTACAACATTTCACTTTTTGACCTTTCTTTGACCCCAAATGACCTTTGACCTACTTTAAAAGTATAACTTTGACAGCTTGTCATCTACTGAAACACTCTGGCTAACTTGTGATAAACATATGGATATAACCCCTAGGAGTTGAGGCTTCTGAGTGGTTTCACTGTTTGACCCCTGCATGACCCCAATGACCTTTGACCTACTTCAAAAGTTACAACATTGATGACCCATATATCTTCTTAACACTCTTAGCCAAATTTGATAAAATTCAGACATAACCCATAGGAGTTGAAGGCTTTTGCGTGTTACACTGTTTGACCTCCTTTTGCTTGACCTCTCTTTGACCCCAAATGACCTTTGATCTACTTCAAAGACAACTTTGATGACCAATCATTTACTGAATACTCCTGTCAAATTTGAAAGATTCCAACAAAAACCACAAGGAGTTGAAGGCTTTTGCGTGATTTCACTCTTTGGACCTCTCACGACCCCCAATGACCTTTGACCTACTTCCTGTTACCATAAATTATCAAGCCCTTGATATGTGTTATACCCACACCAACTTTGAGAAGGAACGGTCAAAGCACCTGCAAACAGCAGCCTTTTTTCCAATGTTGACGGACAACAGACGGACAGACAGACAGGCAGACAGACAGACAGAACGCATTGCCATGACAATAGCCAACCTTGTTGAGCTAACAAACATTCAAAATCAACTAATACTACTGCAAGTTGATTTTCAAACATGTAAAGCCCATGCAACCTGTCTGAGAACTGTTCTTCAAGAATTAAAGTGGAACAAAAGCTGAGCATGTATCTAAGTTAACCAGCTCACACAAAAATAAGGTACATTCTGGCAAAATTACTCACAATTTAAGGACTTTATCCTTTCCCCCACTTGCCACTCTTTGTCCATCAGGACTCCAGTCTACAGCATACACTTCATCTGCATGACCTGGGAGGTCTAGCATCAGTTTGCCCTTCTTTACATCCCAGACCTTCAGGGTACTGTCAGAACTCCCACTGCAAAGGATACGACTGTCTGCTGCCGCAGGATACCTGTAAGTGTTCATACGTAAAGAAAAAAATGAGATGAGTACTTGTGTACACCAGAAATATAAAGTAAATAAGGCACGCTTATACCACCTGGTCTAGTGCTTATAATCATGGAAAGCATTGAGAAAATTGCAGTCAGAAGTTTCGCTTAGATTTCTTCGATGAAGAATTCTAACTTAGGAATTCTGACTTTATAATTGTATTAAAAAGAAGGACATGAATTGACTATTATACAGAAGCTACTCAGTGTATGCATTAAGCCCCTTTGATGTGTTTTTGAAACAGTGGTTTTGCCAAACTCGGGCTCAACAAAAATCATTCCAAAACATAAATTACAGAGGATTGTGGGATAGAGTTTTGGGTATGCGACGTTTTTGGCCACAGTAAAATGCAGCTGACGAAAACAACACTCACCAAAACTCTATCCCACAATCCTTTTGCAATTGCTACTTAGAAAAGGGTCTACAATATTCAGGGCTATTGGTGTTTCCTGCTATATGATCACAGATGTGGGTTAAATTTGAAATGATGGTACTGTAACTCCATGGTTATTGCAGCACTGAAGAGAATATACTAATGCTGGTCAACCATCTTTCCTAAGGAGTGACTGCCCCCCCCTTACTGGTATTTCTACTGCAGGTTTAAGAGTTTCTCAGTGCGCTTAAAGAAAGCCCTCCCATAAGCCCAAAACATTTTGTAATATCCAGAAATTTAAAATCACCCTGGGTGCTTACACTATGATAGACTTAAGCAGTAAAATGAAATGAGAGATACACTGCAGAGATATATGAAATGAGGGACACACAGTCCTGTATTCAGCTGAACTTGGCCTTTGGCTATTGGACCTACAAGCCCTTTGTGACGACCCCCGGCACCGAAACAGTTCTATTTTTTAAATTGGAGGAGAGCTACAAAGCAGGCCCAATTGGGAGAAGTTTGACTTCCTGGGAAGAGTAAAAATTGAGCCTTGACCGTTTTCGGATACTGAAACTGATACACATGCAACAAATGACCTGCTTACTATGAAAAAGTTTCTTAATTACCTCCTCTATCAAACCACAATTCAAATCATTAAATCATCTTCTGATTTTCATAAAACTGCATATTTTTTAAAACTAGACACTTTACAACTTTTTTTCTCTGATATAAATGTTTTTCCACTTTGCAGTATTATTCAGCAAATAAATACATTACCTGATAAACTCTGTTGACATGTCCTCTCAGAGATGCTATAAATCTGAAACAAGGAAAAAAAGACCAACAATTCCTAGAGGTAACTGATAATTGGAGAGAAACATATCACATGTCAAGTCTAGCAATGCTAAACCTAAGGGATGCCACTGAAATTCTCTTATGCGTGAGATGCATTTCGGACCATACCAGCGCAAACACACAATGGATCCCGTCGGCGAGGCGTTGGCGTCGCAAATGCATCCAGCTTAAGTGTACAGTTGGCCTATGCAGAGAAACGAACACCATTGTGTACGTAATCACAGCGTAGCGATGCATCGCCTATTAGGGGATTAAGGAGGTGCTCAATGCTCACGATATCGATTTTTTCCTACAAAGGAAACGCTTTGCGAAAGTTTTCTGAGAGATGATACAATTTCCATCCTACAGTAGGGATGTTATGGTGATGGAATTTGTTTTTATACATTTGCTTGGGTTATTTGGTCGCTAAAATCAAAACGATCGTAGCAATTGAAGGCACCGAAAATGAGCACAGGACAAATATACCCTAATTTAGGCCTTTGCCTACGACTTCGTTACGTTAGCCGTATCTTAAAGACACGCCAAGAAGCGGCGAATTCAGTTTGGCCTAAAACACGTTTCTACTGTATTTTTTGACATTAGCAAATATTTACTTAATCACAACCGAAGCAATAGCCATCTCATACCAAGTATACTTTGAAGGAAATTGAAAAGAGACACGCCTCGATCCGATTGTAGGAACTTGCACCACCATAGACTATAGGCTACTGTATTAAAGGGCCAAGAGCAGTCGCCCCAAACTTATTTTGAAGCAACAGCTAAATCTCACAATTGTCTTCTTATTTCTCGTCAAAGTATCTTTCATAATATTTTGGACTTCAGTATTGCATATTCAAGGTAAACCAATCAATTACTTCTAGTAAATTTCACATTTGAGGAGAAAAAATATTGTCCACATGACTCTCCAAGAGGACAGTCTACTACACTACTTCAAGTTGGGGTGACTGCATTTCCCCTTTAAACACCCAGATGCAAGTTACTACTGAATGAGAAAGTGCGAAGACTGTATGTGCTGTTTTTTGATAGTTTCTACTTCTCATCTTTGAATTTCTTACCACCTTAACCTAATGTTTCGCCCGTTTTTAAGCATTTTGTCAAAAGGTGGGGGGTAGGCCTATAACCGCATTTTTCCCCTAAATGATAACGGCCGAGTAAGCTCGCTACTGAACAAGCAGGCCAATAACTGCCCAGAGATAAATATCACAAAAGCTACCTGGCGGTATCGTCGCATGTTTGACGCCACACTCGCTGCTGTCTTCCTTTTTTTTGGTAAAAACACAAGCCTTGAAAACGTGCAATAAAAGTATCCTAAAGTCTCTATGTATGTTGCAATGAGCTTTTGGGTTATAAGAATGACCAAATTTCCTTCGAAGTATTCTCCAAGAAAACGCGCACGTTCCCCGAACAGCTTGCCCCTAGGACAAACGATGCGGCCGTGAAAATTTCGAAAGTACCAACGATCATGAGATTAACCTTGTGTAGAGCTATATTTTTCGACTTGAACTGACAATTCTGGGGGGACAGGGTGAGGTCGATCCTACCCACAGACTTAAGCCTACGCCTCTGCCAGATAGTCATTTAGACTGGGGATGCACAGTATGATTGTTCAGTGACACTGAAAAAAACACTTTTGAGTTATTCCATGTGGGAGGCAGACTTCCCTTTGGTAGAGAGACAGGGAGGAAAGCCCGGGGAGGGGGATTGAGCCCCTTTTAACAAAAATAATGAGGGGGACGAAAAAATTTGTGCTTTGGCCCAGATATTGTTTTTTCCAGGGCTGAAAAAATCTTCCACTTTTGTTCCCTTCCTCTACAAAATAATTGTTACAAAGGAAAATATTTTTACGAATGAAACAAATTATTCTTCAAAACAAATGCGCAATTTTCCACGAACGTCTGCACCAAGCTTCCAACTTGCCATGTGCTTAGGGACACCCTTCAAAGTACTGAACAAAATTCTCCAAGGGGATGGCACATAACTAAGGCCCCGTAGCCAGGCAAGGTAGGCCTACCGATAGGAAGGAGAGAAATAGTTTCCAGAATCCAGGGGACATTTCCATTTACGAGGGATACATTTCAAAACCTGCAATTGAGACAATAGGTTGTGTTTGAATTTTTGCAGGGCTCGCGCAATTTTCTAGGGGATCGAGCCCTGGTTGTCCATTAAGCCCGTAGCTGAGAGTGATCACTCTCAGCTACGGGCTTGAGAACAAACCATTCCCCTTGGAACCCATCACCCCAGGACAGTAGGTTCCAAAGCAAATGCTTTGCAGTTCAGAACCCCTCCCCACTGAGGGCTTTAGAGATCATGATCTTTCCATTGCTATGCCTTCCCTAAAGTATATGTTTTAATCATTGCTTCATTGCAAACTTAAGCTAAGTTTTTGGTTAGATTTTGAGTATTTTTTGCGTATGACCGTCGGGAAATTTTGTTTCACAAGTTAAAGCCCCTCCCCATCCCCTTACCCACGAGCATGGATCCACCAACATAGTGGTAAAAATATGTCTTATGGGCAATTATTTAAACAAATTATTTTGACGGGATGTTTGGAAGGGAGGTGCCTAGGCCATTTTTTCAGCACGAAACACTCTAAACTGTTTAGGTGAGGCCCAACAGGACGAGTCAAATGGACCCCTGAGGAGAAAAGTATATTAAGTCATTGACAGCCTCAGGGCCAAAACGATTTAGGCCTAACCGTAAATTTTGATACAGTGTACAACATTCCCCGAAAATTATTAGTCTATTTCCCAGTCACCTTGTACTCCCACCCCTCCCCATGTGCCATAATTTCCAAGATCGCCACATGGGAAAATATCACCTGCAACCATAAATCGTCTGCAACCAGGGAGCCTAGCCACTAGCACGGCAGACTCACCTCTGACTGCAACTCTGTAAGTTGGACCATTGCGCAATGATTCGCCCTACTTGTTTCCTTTCCGGGTATTAGCACAACATCGAATGTGCTTTCAACTGTGAACATAGTCCTAACGGAGCATATCATAGAAACTACGTCCACCCTCCCATGAAAGCATGCTTGATGGCTGCCCTGGACAAAAATATCGATGACCGAGACCAGAATTTGCAAGCGAAACAAAAAATGTGATTGCTGTGCAAAGTAAACTCCATTTACCATGTAGCAAATATTTAATTCTAACGATTCCATTCTCGCGGTAACAGATTTTTAAAATATGCCAATGTGCTACTTTTTTCGAGCTATTTACTTTTTCTCACTCAAATGTTCGCGCGACCACGATTCTGATCGTTGTCAATGAAAAAAGCAATAGGTTCAGGGTCAACCTGCCCGTGTCGCTTTCTGAAGAGGTAACTCGTAATACATGTTTTTTACATGTAGTCCTTTTACAACGCTCTATAACAACGAACCCAAAACGTGAAGAAAGCCCTACATTCCCCCGACCAAACAAAACAAAGGCACTGGAGTGGCACACCCCCCCAAAACACTTACTCTATCTTGCTAATGGTAAACATAGAATTTGCAGCATTGTTCCCAATCCCGATTCATGATACTGAAGGCCTTACGTAACATTGCCCTTACTGGACAGGGCATGTTCATGACCTGAGATGTTCTATACGACGTTGCTAGGCCACTGCAAAGGGCAGGGGAATCGTACCTCCTAAGGATAAACTGTGGGTTATTGGGGTCGTGGGGGTGTTTACTGCGCTGCGGGAATATTTGTTCCCTGGAAAAAAAAGTTTCTTTCCCGGACAAAAATGAAAAAATGCCTGTGCCAAGAACAAGGTTTAGCTCATACGCCCAGACAGTGGCGTTAGCCAGAATTCAACAATATCATCCCAAGAAGTGTTTCTACCTGGCGCATACGTCGCCGAATGTTTGTGATTCGACCTCTTAGTTATTTTGTCATCTTTTTCTTTCTCTCTTTGTTTTTTTTTTTTTTTTTTCTTTTTTTCTCATTTAAGCTACAAGAAAAGGTGCAATGAAAATGTATCCTCTTTTTTTTCTCTAAGTATGTTGCTATGAGCTTTGGGTAATGAAACGACGCTCAGTTTCCCGGCGAAGAAGTCTCCAAAAAAATGTGCACTAGTAGCGTTCCTCCGAACAGGGGAACAATGCGCTGTCTGAAAATATTTCTAAGTGCCGCCACCGCCCACATGACAGTAACCTATGCCTGGCTTAGATATTAAAGCTTGGGTAATTCTTTTCTAACACTGAATTGACTATTCTTCTGGTGGTCAGGGGGACTGTGGAAGTTGAGACGTTTGCAGCGCATCCACTGCCCCACCGCGCCCCTGCACGCCTTTCGTGCTAGATAGTAATTTTTAGACCTGGGATGCACTATTGCACAGATGTGATGAACTTTGAAAGAAACTTTCAGCTCTCTAAAAGTGGGAGTTTAGACCCTCCATTCCCCTTCTGCTTTTAGAAGAAGACGTTAGAAGTCGGGGAGGGATGGGGGAGGGAATCGAGCTTTTTTGTTCCAAAATGTGAGGGGACGAAAGGCTTGCTTGCTCCAGTAAATTGTTCCCTGCTCAGACCGATGGAAAACTCCTTTAATTCCCTCTGTAAAAATAAATTTTTTAAAGGAAAATGAACTGGAAGTATCCTTTCAAATTAGCCACAAATACGAAAGTTGCACCAAAATTGCACCCTCAAAGGGATTCAAGTACCGAAAAATTTCTCCAAGGGGAGGGGTGACATTCAGGCCCATTATGCCCGACAACGTAGGCCTACTGAAAGAGGAGTAAAGAAATACGTTTCCAGGCCGGAGACATTTTATTGGGAGGGAGATATTTTTAAAGCTGCCGTATGAGACATGCATGTTGCAGGGCAAACTTTTTCCTAGGGGCTGTCACCCTCGGATACAGGCTTGGGAACAAGTATTCCCTTTGACCCAATCCCGCCGGGATGGTGGGGTCCCAAAACAATGTTTAGTTCAAGACCCCATTACCCAGCTTGAGATCACTGTCTCCCCGGACGCCTAATGTTTCCCCTAAAAAGTATGTTTTAATATTGTTTATTGCAACTTGAGCTGTTTTGATTGATGAGGATATAAATATTGCGTATGACAACCGGGAAGGCTTTGTTTGAAAGGTTTAAAGCGCTCTCTATCCCTTCCCCCTACCCCTCAAACCCACAGCGATCGACGTCCACCAACATGTGTGAAAATGTGTCCACTATGACAGACTAATCCAAAAATTTTAGGGGCCGGGGATTTTTAGTAAGATTGTGGTTTTTGGCTGTTCAGTTTGCAGCATTGTTCAGCCGAACAACCTCTACTAAACTTGTAGTTCGCGCCCACGGGGAGAAGTGGAACAGGACCAGAGAGAGAAGGTCATTCGCAAAGGCCAAAACGATAACCCCTAATTTATTGCAGTACACGTTCCCTGAAATTTTTTGTCTATTTCCCAAGTCGATTGTGCCGATGGTGCCGATATGCCATATATTCCCAAGATCTTGGTAAAACTCCCTGCCCGCGTGTACTGTAAGATTGCGATGTCTACACCCTGTTTCCTTCCGGGTTATAGGTCAACATCGAATGGACATTCACGTGAACGATAGCCTAACAGGGCGCTCTAACTACGTCATTACGAAGCATGCTTGGATGCCTGGACGAAAATATGCGGAAGAACCTGAATTTTTCAGCGAAAATATGCATTCTTTGCCAAAGTACAGCTATTCCCATGTAGCAAATACTTTAACAAGTATACATTCCCAAGTATAACAGATTTTGAAAAAGATGCCCAATGGTGCTACTTTTTCCGAGCAATATTTACTTTTCATCAAAATGGCGGACCACGATATCCCGATCGTTTGTTCATGGTTAGCGAATTAGGGGGACTTTGTTAGCCTGCGTGGTGGTTTTTCCACTACGTACTAGATTACTCAATTAGTTTTAACAAAATAGTTTTTACAGGATTAAGAAAGTCGCGAAGGTGTCCGCGGATTGAGATGGGAACAGAGCTCACAAAGAGTCTATGGTGAATACAACTGCGGGCTTAGTGCGAAAAATGAGTTTAGTGTGCATTTTTGGTAAAAAGGTAGCCTTTGTTCCCCACCCCCCCAAAGGGGCTTTTTCTGCCGTTTGTTATCCCTCACTTTATTTAGGCCTACTTCGATTTGAAAGTAGCCTACGCTGCTCCAACCATCTGAAAGCTAGGCCCGCGTAACAGTGACTGACTGAGCAAACGGATCTCGCGTGTGGCATCAAAGCCTTTTGGACAAAGTGTTCAATATATGCATCTATGATATTCACGTTGCTACTACTTTACTATTAATTGTTATTACGCTGCTATGTCGTCGAAAGGAAAATTTGACCAATGAAATTGCTCGATCCTGTATTATTGTTGCTTAGAACGCTCGCAGAACCAGTCCCCTGTTGTTGACCTTGCGTTTTCTTAACTTCGAACCCAACGTTATCGCTCGAAGAACGGCGACACTGGTACATCAAACTCTTACCAAATCCATACGGCCAGGAGGTGTCACAAATGTTGTCCCTTCACCTTTTGAAACAGAGCTTCGCAGCTGCCGATTTATTAATGAAATTCGCGTACTAGACCTAAGTAGAGCTGCTGAAATGTTGTGCGCTTGAATCATCCCATTGATCCCAGTCGTTGTTCGCCATGGAACGAACAGGCAAGGTACAGTCATGCATATTCATGACTCCTTGAAACCGAAGACCTCTCTGATTGGTTCCCACGTAGTAGTGTTTACTACCGATTTGGTTTTAGGGGGGGGGTTTTATAGATTTCAAAAGGTTATAGTTAAGCCATTTTGTTGCATGAAATTACTTTGTCCAGAGGCTTTCCTGCGTAGGTCGATTTCCAGGGGGAGTACAAGCCACCCAGAAGGTTAGTAAACAAGCCAATGTTTTCCTGCTAATGTTTTGCCATGCCGAGAGAGGAAAAACTGTCGCAGGAAAGACTCGACAGAGGGCTAGGTTAAAAGGTCAACGTTGCCCTGCTAGAAGCAGTTATCTTCAGGCGCGTATCCAGGACATTTCGCAAGGGGGGGGGGGGGGGGAGGAGGCGTGAACCGCCCCTTAATTGAATATTCATCCTTAGATTAACAATACGCTGTTAATTTTTCGCGTATTTGTTATTGTTGGATGTGGTGAAAAGGTCTTGGGGCGGGGGGTGAGCCACCGGGAAAGTCCACCCCCCCCCCCTTATCACACCTCTGATTTTTGACACACAGATTGTTTTTGGATTCCCATTGTGCCACTATTGAAGTAAATAAACAAAGTGGACGGTGGTAAATTTTGTGAGATATCTTTTCTTAAAACATTTTAGCCTACCACCCACAGGCCTATGCCATAGGCCCCTATTGTTTTGTATTGAATCGCATAGGCTATACGGTCATGAAGCTCCGAGCACAAAACTTAAGCATTTTCAGCTTTTTTGAAATAGGTCAAGGTTACTTAATTTCATTGTTACAGGTGATCATGCCAGAAAAGGCAGCCCTGTGTAACATGTGATGTGGCGCAACTAGCAGATAATTTTAATGTCGAACCAGGAGGAGCGAACTTTCTTGTTTGAGAGGGGGGGGGGGACAAAAATTTCTTAGAGCACTCTCACATATTGAAGACTACATGTGGGAAGCATGGCACAAAAGCTGATAGTGGGGTGAGGACCGTGACACAGGGTGTAGAGCCCCTCCTAAAAAAAAGAAAAAAAAAGACCCAATTTACGACTAACTCCCACCCCAACCTCCAAGAACCCGTCTTTTATTGAAAGGGATTTTCCCACCAAATAAAACATTTCAACAGCAGTTGCGCATGCTGGGCATTACTCCATATTGTGCCCACTGTTGCGCTGGGTTTAACCAACCAGGAAATTTTTCGGTCCAGTCCCATGTGGTCCCGCGTGGGCTCCCGGCCTTACGAACATAAGCCCCCCCTCCCTACTATAAGGGACTTGAAATTAGACGCCACAAAAAGCCTCCCACGAGGTAAAATTTATTCACCAATTTCTTGCTATAATAACAACAAATAGAAATCTTGCACAAGCCGTACCCAGTTTCCAATGCAAACAATTCAGCATTATGAACCCAACTTATAACACAACTGACACAGATCTGATTCGACCTGACGGGCATCATGCCGTTTTGAAAGTTTTTAGCCGAAACGGTAAAAATAATTCGCGCCTGATGAAGAAGTTGCACGAAATTTTTTTGGTGTATTGTTTAGGTGTATCGGGGGGGCTTGAAAGAATGTTACTACCTAGACCGGCTTCGTAAAACACAGAAAAGAAGCTAGCATGATCCCCATCCCTCATATATAATATAATAAGCCAGTATGTGGACAGTAGGTACGTAAATAAATCAAGACTGCCGACATACAGATTGTTTATCAAACCGTTGGCTCAGGGCCAATGCAATTGCGTAGATGCTTGGCTGTATTTTCCGTCTGAATTGCGATTGGGTCAATTAAGCTGACGACATTTTTTTTTCGATGTAAACATTAAAAGTTGCGTTGTGGTTGCATGTTTTTTCATAAAAAAGTCATATACATGATAGGCTGCAGCTTCTAGGCCGAGTGAAAAGCCACCGTTTGTAGCGAAGTGTACGTAAATTAATGTGCCATGGAATATTCACAAAGCTAAAATGTTACAGACCACAAAAAACCTATTTTAAATTGCGTTCTGCCCGATTAAAAAATTAAGGATGACGATTAAAAAACAAGGAAAATGTGAGCCAAATGAATCTGAAACACATGCAAAAATGCTAAGCCGTAGTATACTTTCACCAGGGAACTGGCATAGCAAAAAAAAAAACACAAAAACAGTCTCAAAGTTTTGTATAAACTAAAGAAGATGGTATTTTCCGATCCTGTGAATAACTTGACAGAATGGTTGAATTCTGTCAGTGATGAATAAGTCCTAACACCGTCGCTGCAGACGCATCGGCATTTGCTTTGTGTTTCGGGTACGCGACATTACCATGCAAAATGCGGCAACAAAGTAGCGCGCACAGAGCCAGACGCGTTGGTAATTACGGAATGGCTATTGTTTCGTCGTGAGGGAAAACTCTCGGAGCGTCTACACAATGGGCGTTTCACTGCCCACGGATTAAAATTGACGCTGCAACGGGAAGTTGCAGAAGAAATGCATAAGAAGAATTTCATGTGGCATCCCTAAACACCTAAGTATCACACATACCACAGAAACCTCAAACTAGTGTTTCCTTCCCAGTTTTTGTTTTTGAAGATTCTGACGCGTTTCTCTTGCAGGACCCTGAAATTATCTCCACTAGTTTCTAAGACCATGTGACCTACACCAAATCCTGAAAACATTTAGAATCTATCACTTACTTTCCTGTCTTCCGTCCCAAAGTTTCACTGATTTATCAAAGATATGCCGCTGGCAATTAACCTGGTGTCTGGATAGAGAATACCACCTCGTTTTCCATCCCCCTTGCTGATGTCCCAGTCATCCTTGCAAATGGATTGCTTTTCTGTTTGTCTGGATGCCAGAGGAAGAGAAGTAAAAGTCATCTGAGCCTGATACTAGCCTTTCTCTTGGTTTCATTTCCCTTCATGGATAAAACAGACAAATTATATCATCACAGAAAAACATATCACAAAAGGTTCAAAACAGCTTTTAACAAAACTGATCATGGCTACTTACTTTCTGTGGTAGGATCTTTTTTTTTTGGGCATCCTTGTTTTCATACATTACATGCTAACATAATACGCCTGACCTCATGTAGGTTTCCAAACAGCTGTACGCGTGCTGTTCATAAAATGTTTTTCTTTTCTATGGTAAGATATAGAGATCCCTTTGATCACACATAAATTCCTAACACACACACACACACAAGAAAGTAAAATAAAAAAAAACATACAATTTTAAATGCAGGCTGTCATGTTGCATGTAGTGAAACACAAATCATATGAGGATGCACATGACAGTGTACTTCATAGTTTCAATATTTAACAAGGGGCTCATTGAGTTGATATTGAATATGTTGTGACGAGTCTGGAAGGAAATAATTGTATGACACACTTGTGGCTTCTAATTAGCCTTAAGCCCTAACTTCCTATAGTTTGCCTGAAATGTGAAAAATTGTAGTTTGTATGGGCTTAAGAGATTTTAGGTTTCCAATGGCTTGTCCAAGCCCTTGACAAGACTAGCCTCTCTGGAAAATACAACATGTATTTATCAAAACTGAAGCCTTGATCACAACAGTTTCATAGCTTTGTAAAGAGGAGTTGAGGAGCGCTGTCAAATCTAAGCTCCTGGTATAAAGCTTTTACTCATCCAGTTGTATTTAAACAAGGTGGTTGCCTATGATTAACACCTACAATGGATGAAAAGTTGTCTTGTCAACAAATTTGTAAATAAAATGATTTATAATCATTAATTGTCCCCTAAGTGCTGTTTTAGTGTATGTGTTAGATGTTTGAATCTCTTAGTTGTGACCATTTTACCATCAAGATGTGACGTGAACTCAACAGGTATGATAAAACAATCATGAATTCATGGACCAGCTCAATATTGCAAAGCCACCTTTAATGCAAAGCTGTGAAGTGGACAAAGAGTATATGTTACAATATTCAATCCACTTTCAACGTTTATGGAATAAAATGTTTGATTTTTGTTGGAAAATAACAAATGACGTTATAATACTTCTCTGAACAACTGTACTATCACCAGAATTTACATTAGCGGGCAAAGAACACAATGAGAACCAATGTTAAAAATCATAATACCTAACTGTTGTCATATCTTGTTTTTGGCCATTTTGGAGAGTTCTTCATCTGTGAAATAAACAACAAAAAGTTCAAATTACACAAAAACAACAGCCAAAATTTATCTAAGACATGTCACTTGACCAGTACAGTCACATGAATCGCCTCTTAGTTGGGAATAAACAATACAAAAAACAAACAATGCTTACTAAATAAGAACAAACTGTCCCCATCACCCTGACTATGCAAATGCTTATATTAATACAAAAAGTCCTACCTAAGACACCCTATTTAATGCAACAAAAACTGTATATTGAAGGGAAGAAAAAAATGAAATACACCAATACCCCATATTACACAATGCAAAAAAGGTATTACACATCAACATTTAATGAGGGTTCACTGTTCACAACTGATGTTAAATTTTCCAGGAGTTATCAAGAACTTTTGCAAGGCCATATACTTTTTTCATCCAGTTTTGAAAAACAAAGGTCTTGATCTTTTGGGCAAGTTTAGTAAAATTTTTTCCTCTTTCAAGGCTAATTACCCATAATATGACATATTTTCAGGGAAATATCTACAATTTTTGAAATGTTCCCCAGGAAATTGTTTGCTTAATAACAAGGGGCAGGATCCTGTGGCTATATGCCTTACAGTAATTATGCCCCATAGAACATTAATCCACAGTCAATTTGCGAACTCCACGGAAATGCCCAAGGAAATTGGGAGAAGATCATTTTTAAAATGTCGGAAATGACTGAGTTACACATTTCTGTGCAGTTTAAACTGTTGTTTGGTAATAAACTCTTTCAGCACTGATCATTAAAGGAGAGTTAATTTCTAATGATTAGCCTTGATTTCAATCCTCAAATATTTTTACACCAGACTCAGTTTCTTCGCTTTGTAGACCACAGATGCATTAGCAGGATCAAATGCTTCCTGTCCTGATGCCATAATCTGTATCAGAGCCATTTGTATTTAACCCAATAGCATGGCCTTGCAAAATGTTTCTGCAACAAAGACTCACCTGTAAACAGTATAAATTGAAAAGAAAAATCACAAAACAACAAATTGAAAGCATCAAATGCAAGTAGATCAAAGTACAGTCTAACACTCAAAGGGTCTGAAGTCAGCAAGGTAGATCAAGGTACAGTCTCAAACCTCAAAGGGTCAAGGGTTGTCAAAGTTATCAAACCATTTTCAGCAGATTTATATGATGCGCACCTAACAATAGCTTTTTATTCATAATATCTTTTTATTCATAAGCACTTGACCTGGATATTGCCCACAAAAGAATATTATTATAAGGATACTGAAAATACAGCTAACTACCCACACTAAAATTTTACTTAACACAATTTTTTTTTTTCCCCCCCCCCCCCCCCCCTTTTTTTTTTTTCCCCCAGTGGAATTCATAAGTGCTTGCTTATTTTACGTGAATAATCATCACCGTGGGGGAAACACAATCTGTCTGTTCCACAGTCGGTGTCCATTCCCCCCCCCAAATTTTCATGTGTGAAACTTCACTTTTTGCCATATTTTTTTTTTTCTGCACACAAACGAGACCAAACATGTATGTGTTTTTGACAGCAAAAACATTCTACTGTTAGAAAACATCACACCACTGGAGCTAAAGTCTTTGGCCTTACAGTTTGTTCACTGCTGAAGAAGAAACACTCCACACTGCAACCAACACACAAACTTTTAAAGACAAACCCCATTTCCCTGGTGAGTTATCTAACATGAACTATCAGATGGTACAAGCGCCTACATCTAGACTAACAAGGGAAGTTCCTTCCCAAAAAAGACCAACCCAATAAAACTTCAGTATACCTACAATAACTTTTGTTCCTAAGCTGTAAACAAATAAAGCAAACTGTACAACTCCACATTGCCATGCTCCAACTTACATCCTCAGGAGCCTCTCATACTTTGACGGTCCTGTCTTGAGATGAGGAGTATAGATAAGACCTCCCGGCTTTGTGCCACCCCCATTTGACACAACGTGTACACTTTTGTAAATGACCAAGCTAGAGTTCTCATGCATTGTCCCAGGGGACTGTGTCCCAAAAATCTTCAAAGTACCATCCTAGAATGTAATTTCAGTACAAAAGATAATATATGATAACACAACATAAAGAATCAGGTAGACTGGTGGATAATTAATCCAACTCAAAGCATAATTTCCATCATCTCTGTTTAAAAAAGTTTTTGATGAACCTTTACTCAACAATATAAGGAAAATACTACCTAAATATTGCAGAGAAAAACCAACATTGTTGTTGGGCAACTCTTGTCAAGGTGAAAAAAGTAACCTTCATGTACGTTTCAGGTGTTACAAAACAACCATCATATTTGGGACGTGCTATTAGGCAACTGAAAAAAATGAAGCTTTCATTTTGCAAGTGTGTTTATGTCAAAACTTGGTACTTTTTTAAATTGCTGAGATCAAAGCTTTCGTATGTGAATAACTCAAAGAATACTGTCCCGATTAATTGTAATTCTCCGAACACCAAATTGATCTTTAGCCCCTCAAATAATCTCCACATGTGTTTGCCCCACCTTGGACACTTACACACTGCAACAACACTATAGCAGCTTGCACATGAGAAACTTTCCTTCCATTACATTTAGGTAGCAAATTTTAGCTCTCCTATTCCTCATCTCACTGTAACTTTATCTCTTTTGCAAATACACCAAGCTCATTGGACTGTGAGAGTTTATTTACAAACAGATAGGAGGTCTACCTTGGCTGAGTCAACTGTATTGTTAGTTACACAAACAGAACAGCGGTCAACAGCCTGAACTGCAGTGTTGGAGGATGTGACTGTATTGCTGAGCTAGTCAACTGGAACCACCCTCCCAGGCAGGCAATCACGGGTGTTTGGGAGCTACTAAAATATGAATGGGGACAGAAGTTCGCATGAACCCTTGTCAACCAATTTACTTTACACACACTTGTAAAGGTGAATCTAGTGATCTGCAAACATCATTGAACAATTTAGTGACATATCCATTAGATGCATAGTTTTGTATTTCCCATCTTTTCATGTCAAACAAAGAAAGGTGACAAATTTATAAAAAAAACACATTTTAGGAACAGGATGTTATTGTATATGTATTTTAAGATGATGAGAGTATTGCTTTAATACAGGCAGTGGCAAATTACAGTGCTTTGAATAATTAAGCATTTACAAATAAAATCATATTTCCAGCAAACAACAACAAAAGTAACAATTTCAACAACAACAAAATTATAAGGGCAATATGTAATACACACATCCACATGAACAGTCATGGTGTATGCAAATCTCCACAGGAAACAGAAGAATAGTGCAAAAATAAAAAAGTACCTAACTACACAACTACAAAATCCCTGCGAGTGCAACAAACCGTAGAGAGAACAGACATCAATCCAGCAATCAAGTATTATGAAAATATCACCTTACCTTTGAAGATGAAACAAGCCTCCTCGCTGGCTTCAGGTGCCATGGTTGCCCATGACAACCAAGTGATCCTTGCTTATGACCACCATAGCCTTTCCCATTTGTTTGCCAGTTGCTGGATCCCAATGCAAATCTCCTACATGAAACAGAAAAAGTGTCTTAAATATCTAAAATGTGTTAACCTAACTCATCAGGGCTAGTCCAAAGCTTACTCAGATAGTTAATTAAACACATTTGCAGTTTGATAATCCTACTGGGGGGTTTTTTGGACGAAATAAAGACCTACAACGAAACTGGCTTTGCCTGGCAACCACTCTGAGGCCAGTTAAGCAGTTGGACAGAGCAACACAATCATGTGTCCCAGACAGACAAGTGAGCATAAATACATTTTTTAGCCCATCTGTACAAATGAGGTATTCCATTTTCTGGGTGCCCAGTATAATAATGATAACTTGGATATGGAGTCAATAAGACACTAACATTATAGGCATGTTTGTCAAAAACTCTCATCGGGAGCCTTTGTCACATGTACATCTCATAAAGACTTGAAGTCCAAGTAGAGAAAACCAAATAATATCCATATTACTCCTAAATGATACAAACCACCAAAGTAGAGTAACAATTTTTATTAGCTAATCAGGTAGTCCAAATCTTTTGAATATTTTATATGTAACTCACTGTGTGTGTTTTACCATGAGCCATCACAACCACAGGTACAGGTATACATGTATATATAATATACCATTACCTGACTCTTCTTACACCCTGACGCCAGTTTTCCGTTTCTATCTGGTGACCATGCAATACATAAAACCCAATGTTTGGTGTCTGTGAATGAAGAAACATTGACCATGACAAAAACGCAAAAAAGCAATATGTGAATTTGTTAATGACAAGGCATCAAACTGTTAAGAAACTTTTTTTGCAAACCACCTTAATGTAGGTTTTTAGACTTGTCAACGATTACCCAACTTTCTTAGCATCACAAAATATGTAAGAATCTAAACATATTTGTGCTATGTACTTCTGACTCAATCGTAACAGAGTTTTCCATTTCAGGACGGTACATCCAGAAGGAGGTATGTGGAGTGAAAAACGGGACACAATGCCGGTATTGAAGTAAGACTCCTCATTGTAAAAGGGTTGATTGTCAAAGCGGTATGGCACTGTTTCTAATGTTCCCAGTACCGAAGACAGTGGTTGTTAGCAAGGTGTTTGTCATGTTAAATTCCATTATGTTTGCATGTACATTTAATTTGTGTATGTTTATTTTTTGCTTCCAACAGAATGAATCGAGTCTTGACCTATCAAACACCTAGTGCTGGTTCAGAATTGTTTTTATGTTGATTTCTGTACTTAAACCAAGGAAATAAAGGCATCTTGGTTAGTAAAAACCATTCACCCTCTGTGTATTCTGCCTTGTGTAGGAGACTTATTCCTGAATGATTGCCGTTAACGCTCCTAAAATCTTAACTTTTAGCTTTGTTATACAGATGCAACTGTTTGTAGGTTTTTGGTCACGTGTTGTATACAAAGGTATGTGCAAGAAAGGGCACCTGTCTGTTTTTTGTGTTTTTGTGGGGGGGGAATGTCCACTCTACAGTGTGCCCTGTCATCCCAGGAGCCAAAAACATTGCATATCACGGCAGGAACTGCATGCGCATGATTTATCTCTCCTCCTGTACTCTACCCTCCTCAAATTGAAAACGCACTAGTGTTAAACATTATCTCAGGATAATTGAAAGGAATTGTTGAAATTATAGAACTGTAGCTAAAAAAGCAGTTGTGGATGGAATTATCTGTAGGATTGGTAAAAGTACAAGACAGGGTCAGCTGCATATAGCTATGAATAGGTTTGTCCTGCCCCAGAATGCAAAAGGCATTTAAGATTTTCTGAGCAATTGCAAATCTGGGATGCTTTGAGAATACCGTAAATCAGCTTAAACCATTGAATACAGTTGACTGATGAGATTAATCCCAACAACGGGACTGGATGGAGGCATAACCTTGGAATGCAGGGGCTGAATCTAAACCATTGAATACAGTTTCTGCTGGGATTAATCCCAACAACAGTATTAGATAAGGGCATGACCTTGGAATTGAGGCTGTTGAAGGATGTCCGAGAAGGACATTCCAAAAAGTGAGAAAAAGAATTGTATAGTTTATGTGTGGCAACATATCAAAAGTTTAGGGTGCTCATTGCATGTGGATTTTGTCAGGTTCTACATGTAAAATCCGCTGGATATACCTGCCTGAATGACTTTTCCCCTTGTAAAGACAATTAGAAAACCAAGGGAAGTGGGGCTGGGGGCATGGGTTCCACTTGTGACACTAGATGTAAAGTACTCAGTCAGCTAGAATGGATTTTTGAGGGTCCCTGGAGACTCAAAACCAACAGTTCCTGAACCTTTGGACATAAATCCATTATATTGATAGAGGGAGAGTAAAAAATGTTAATTAAAACATATCCAAATTGTCATATTTTTTAAAAGACAACAAACTTGGCACTTATGTTTCAGAGCACTGCCAACAAAGGGCTTACAAACCATACAAGTGTCCTCGTGACATTTATACTACTGAGATTTATTATAATAATTCAGGCCGTGAAGGGCGTTGGTTTATGATGCTTAGTGCCCAAAAAAGCCTATGGTTACAAATTACAACTCCAAATCAAGTCCAGCGGGTTACTTGGACTCAACCATATGGATCAAATTTGATTTCTTTATGAGAGCAAGTTCAGATGGGAATACTGCAGATTGCTCTTGGATGACAAAAGCCCCATAACCTGGCTGGATCAAACCGCAAACCTCTCAATTTGCTAGGTTTAATCATTCAAATGCTACCCGTTACATAAAAGCCACCTCAGCACCATCCAAAAGTGCCATTTATTAAACGCATTAGTTTTTTTTTCAGGTAAGTGAGAATTCCAAAATTGTATTTACATACTTTATAAAAGACAAAGGAGAGGAAGTTATTTTGCAGTGTAAGTGTATCATTAATCATACATGCTTACATGACAAACAATAAAGCATACCTCTGCAGTATACTCTGGGGTTCTGTTTTACATCCAGAATCGCACATTTTGTGTCTCCAGACCCCACTGGCCAGTGTATCTGTAAATAAAGGCAACAAAGAATCTGAGAGAAAGTTAGAATACCCCATAGATACAACCTAAAAATGAATAACGTATGTTATTGATCATTGATCTTTTCTTCTTTAAATATTAATTGCTTCCGTGAAATATGGATGTTGGTGAACTTGCTAAATTGTAACACTTAACGATAATCCCTTCCATAAATGTGAAAATGTTGATAGTAATTTCATCTTGTGTCCCAATTTCCTGTAAATACCCAAAATAAGCTGAAAGACTTGTATAGTGGACTAAAATTTAACCTTGTTTGTAAGTTGCACTGAACAACACAGAAAATTGTAGTTCTATCCACATAACCTGTAATCACCACTCTTAATGAAATATTGAATTTACGACCAAGAAAAAAAAAAACGACCAATTTTACAAACAATTGGCAGTCACGAAGCGAGTTGGTGACTTTGACTTGGGAGTTTCTAATTTTGTGACTATGTGACTTGACTGTAATACTGGCACTGACTTGTGACTTGACTTGAACTTGTGCAAATGCCATTGTGACTCCAAACTTTGACTTGCTTGCCAAAAGTGACTTGTCACCACACAAAGACTCATTAACGACCACCACAAACAAAAAGATTCCGTTGAACATATTGGGTGAATCTGATGGATTCATCTTAATAAAAAAAATCCAGATTGGAATAAGTCACAGATTTGTTGACACTACAGTAAGACTAACTGAGATCAGTTGTACACTGGGGTGGCATCCGGTGGAGGCCAGAGAAGGCATGACTCCTCTTTAGGGAAAGCTGCCCTCTGTCCAGGAATTTTTAGTTAAGGAACCTTGCGAAAAACCTATGTACTCCCTGACAGTGACCATCTCAAACTGAGATTTACCTCTTCTTGCTCACATGGGGCAGAATCTCTAAAAGGGACCTAAAATTTTAAGCGCTCTTGTCACACTTTACAGTTTTTTGTTTGCTTTTTTTTTTCATACCTCTGCCCCATCAAACCTAAATAGTACCAGCACTTTTCCACCTTTACAAGTAACCTATTGGCACACTACACACTTTATGTAAATGGTGGGAATTCATTCCATACTGCATGGCTATTGTTCTCCTTGTGCTTGTCATATGGTACAGTAAGCAACTCTTAAGAAGGTTAGACTATTTCATTGGTACACATGGGGCAATCTGAATCTATGATATCAATGTTTTGTTATCCCCTGAAAAGAATCAACAGCCCCAGCGGTGATCTTTTTTCTGCTGTACAGGCATAGAATTTTCTTTCATGTGTGCCAAAAATTTTTTGCCCACACTGCATCCCACAATTCAAATTTTCTCAGAAAATACTTCCATCAACATACAACTCA
>JAIZAY010001196.1:0-19287 GCA_029531755.1 Holothuria leucospilota
ACACAAAAACTGCATCCGGCCACTATCTAGTTGTGCCCTCGTCGAACTGTTGTGCCACCTTGTGCTCCTCCAGAATAAAAAAGTCTAGAGACGCCACTGATCGGAGGGGGCATTATTTTGTGATCCTTTTACCCGATCCCTCAAACGGGATCTCGTTAGGCCGGCTGTATGTATTGGCTGTGCGGCGCAAGCAAAATTTCTTCCGTGGACTTCTCTACTATCTCTGAGTCCTGAATAAGGCCTTCGAATCTAGATCACACTGACTGAATTTGTACATGTCTTCGAATGAGGAGAATCCTCAAATCCCTGCATAAAATAACAACAACCCACTCTTCCACGCCAGCTTTAAAAGTACAAAGCACCATGAAACATTGAGGCATGTAGCTGTCGTTCCAGCCTCCATGAACATTGAGCACGGAGCTGTCCTCCAGCTCCCTGCAATAGGCTGCCTTTGCCTTAGCCTAGCTACCAATTTCGTGTTGTTGCTATGCCATTTAACAGGCGTCCGTGTAACTTCTGACACTTGAGGAAGTGACGTATGACGTGCACTAGCGCCTATGACTGCTTTCACGTTATTTTGACTCCATATACATGGATCTTTACTTACAACTCAGCCCGTTATGAACCACGAAAAGGTCGTTAGAAGACTTTCAGCTCCGCTATTGATCAAGGATTCCGGGCCGTTTGCTTAACCTCTTTCTGTCGAGGTCCCGACTTCGTAAAAGCTACGATACGCGCAGGATTTCAATTTGCCAGAAGGGAGTATTCCGACTCGTTTACTTACTTTTTACCGCCTTGTTACCTTAAAGTTCACACCATTGTTTGCCTAATATTACCCCAACGTGTTGTATCTCTTAAAAGTCGACGGCCCGTGTATTTACCCAAGCATGATATTACCGCGCTTGTTGTTACGACATACCCGGGGACAAATGCCGTTATCCTAACTCAATGTACGCCGCTGTTACTAAAGATTTACGCCTTATTGACGAACCTTTGCGGTAATTCGCGTTCCATAGCATTTTTTGGTACCCCGATACAACGTCGATGCTCTCGTCGCGGGCGATAGGTACGTGAGCCCCATCGAGGTGCGTGTGCCCTGGTGACCACTGAAACGTCCTATCGCGAGCTCCCATCATTATTAAGAGAAATCCTATTCGACCACCTAGCGTCAACAATGTGTGCTGAAGCTGCAGCTTTTTCCTGTTGACATAAAAGTCTGCCGTCATGGTATGATTTTATTGGTATTGGGTGCTATATTACTCATGTGTATATGAATTCGATGGTATACGTACGGCTTTGACTATCAACTAAGGACCGTGATCATGATAATACTGCTACCTGAATGTTCTACTTGAAATCTGTATTGCACCTCCCCGAAGTCCTCTGAAATGACTACAATCTAGGATAGCATCATAGCTTACCTTTATGAATACCTGCACAGATGTTAGTATACCCCTCCAGGTCAGTGCTCGGATCCAAGGGGGTTGGGGCAGGGCATATCCTGGGCTCATCCCCCCACCTATTATCTGCCCTAGGCATCAGACAATTCACATAATACTGCAACAATAGCATGTTTTCCAACATGCAATTAATCCGTAAGTAGAATAATTTCTCTTCAATGGTGTAGGCTTTCGAGCCCCCTCCACCTTCCTTTCGCGAATGCTTGATCCTCGTCAGCGACTATTAATACACACAATCCACCAAAATGTTTATGAAGTTATGTCAGTGGTCAGCCCGCCAGGGGTTGATTAGTGATTGAGCGTGGGGGGGGGGGGGCGGGCAGAACAGATGATATCATAATGCCCCCGCGCTACATTTTCTTCCCCCCAAGTCTCTCCTTAAATTGTACCATTTTGTGCCGCCACTACATTGATTATGTACCACATCAGTGTGGACAAAAAAGCAAGAAACAGAATCCTTTCTACTTTGTACGTAACTTACATAGAAAGATGGGTATTGGTGGTGCCATCCTTGGGCGTAGTGGGTGAGCAACTCCAATTGTTGAGATATAAGTATTAGGTTGCCTATGTGCAAGGGAATGGTGCTGGGGTAATACTTTTTATCTGGCCGTTAATTTTACTTTAACTGATCATATATGCTTGTGAACTATGCAGAACTGATTTAGTGATTTCCAATTTTTGGTTCGGGAGAAAGAGGAGAGTGTGCGCCCCGCGAGCGCATATAATCAGTGTGGAATCCTTTTGGTCACTCATAAAGTGCCGTCCTGGTGAGGGGGGTCTGAGAACAATAGTGACAGCGGTAAAGGTGGTGTCCCCCTCCCCTTTGAGAATTTTTATGTTACATTTTAAGGTTGGCCTATAGAGTTACCTGCAAAATGGTGCTATCTTTGGGGTAATTTTGCAACTGATGATAATGGCCTGGAAACTTCCATAATTTAGTGAATTGTTATTTTTGGTTCGGACCAGAAATCATAGGAGAGTGGGCGTTTCTCCCCTGGATGGATATACATCATTGGTGGAATCGCCTTCTTGCCACTTAATAAAGGTGGCCGCGCCTCCTGGTGAGGGGTCTACAAGGGGGGGAGAATGTTTATGTGGGAATGGGGAGAGATAGTTGTGGTATTGTCTTAGAGAAGGGGAACCTCGTTATCAACATACCTCCGCAAGCCCACCCCCCCCCCCCTCCCTTTGGATAAGTGCGGCTTATAATTGCCTTCTAATTTACCGGGAGACAAGTTTTATACTGAAAAAAAAAATCGTTGCGCTGAAGTCCACACAATACATTCTATGGACTATTACAAAAATTTTTAACCTTTGTCCTCATTTGTGCCATAATTTAAACTCAAACTGGTATCTAATACTAACTAGACACACGGTATAATTGGTGGCCTCCTGGAGAGTCATTATGTGTATTAATTGTATCTAAAGTATGTGGGCACTATAGATATGATGACTTATTACCTGACATTCCAAATGAATGAGTGCTTTTATGATGGCCGAGCACGTTACAACTCATGGTATTGTTTTTACTAAGATGTTGACACAGAAAAACCACGCACGGACATCTTCCAGTAACGGGGAAAATGTAGAGGGAGCCAGTATAGATGCAGATGGAAGTGACTATAAGACGTACTCCCTGATAGGTAAAAGCAAAGGGGGTTAAGAACTAAAGGTAAGGCGCGTATTCAGAATTTGTGCTTTTGTCGCTTACAGTAAGTTGTATTAATGAAGTCGACGCGATCTATACCCAGGTAAAGTGCGTGCCCGCGAAGCGCTCGGTAAGAAATTTTGGAAAAATGGTCGAAGCGAGCAACGGCAAAGTATCGGCACTTTTCCTATACCGTTGTTCAACATCAAGTGCGTTGTGTAGCTACAAATTAGACTGAAAAGATTTCCGTGCGCTATGCCTCTTCCATCGCTAAGCAGATGATTGGGGATTGTGACTTGTCATGTTTTTTTTTTCGGAAAAGTGTTGGAATTATAGACCTTAATAATGGTCATTGAGTGTAGGAGTGAAGAACGTGTGACGAATGCGCGCGAAGCGCTTCGAATGGTTTTTCAGTAAATGATATAATCATGAATGACAAAACCTGCATTCATGACTCTGCATCGAGCAGACTGGGTCAATTCCCCAACAAACTTATTTAGCCATATCACGCAAAACCCAGTCCGAGTTTTACCTGAGAAATTCGTAAAGAGCTCTTCATTCAAGTTTTATGTTTTGCTGTGTGTAGTCTGCGGGAGTTGCCTCGACCTCATCGGAAACTATTTTGAATACAGGACAATATCGTAGGTAAGGTTTTGAATGCGCGCGCGCAGACGCGCGAAAATTTTGGAAAGTTTGCGAAAGGATTTGGCCGATAACATATCAATTTTGTTTGTTTACTTAAAAAACCCATTACAGCTTGTACTTTTCACTCCCCGCGTTCTCCCACGTGACAAGAAACGAAAATTCGCTGCTGTGAAGGAATAGTACTTGTGAATTATATATACGAATCTTTCGATCAGGACTGCTCGTGCTGTCTGTTGCATATGCAAAATTACGGAGTGAGTAGTTCGAATAAATCAGTTGCTCATTTTCTAACTATGTTCTCAGCTTCTGAATGACCATTAAAAAATATAATATCGATAATTAATTTGCCACTTTCTAACATAGGTAAAGACCAAAAATGGGAGGGGTGGGTCGAAGAATGGGGAAATCCCCCCCTAACAAATTTCGAAGCGCATTCTTTTTGGGGGGGGGGGAGGGGGGCAATAGGCACAGCAATAGCTGAATAGAATTCTTTTTGTTGCACCTAACTGGCTGTTATGTACAATTTCAGCCTTGGATCGCCGAGTTCCATGCATTTGCTTAGGATGTGGTTATAACAATGTAAACGGGTTCCCGAACTGCTGGATAGAGAGACCTGGATTGTGCATTTGCAAATTTTTTAACCAACTAAACCCCCCATAGGATATCCCGAAGTGCAGGCCCAAAATACTTACAAACAGACGACACAATATGAATATGCATAAGTCCTTGCACCGAATGAAAAGGACCGCCAAGCCGATTGGCAAAACAACGCGACCGTTCAACCCCGCCAACAGACTTCTACACCGGTAGCACGCGTTTGTACAGTGATGTACAGACGAACACGTCGCGCAACAGTGGTAAAGCCACAACATGTTGGTCACGCGACGCCCACTACGACCAATCAAGTGTACGGAGATGAGCGTGTGTATGAATTAGTAACCATAGCCAGTGGTCCGTCCTCAACGTCCCAAACCCAATCCTCAGTCTTAGACAGAAAAGTGTTTCTGACAGGAAAGTGTTTTTGAACAACATGTGGATATGATTCTGATAGTTTGAGAACCATTTGTGATAGAAAGTGGTTACATATAGATCCTATACTTGCGCAGCTCGGTCGAAAACTAACACCTCCGTCACCCTACCACCCGATACCAGAATCTAATAGCTTAAAAGCCTTTTGGGATCATTTTAAAATTTTTTTTTTTTGCAAAAGAAATCGATTGTGGGGCACGCGCCCCCAAAAAAATATGTGGTCACCCCCCCGTGCCCGGCGCCACTGTATGAATGTGCTGCTATAGTCTGTAGACCTCATTTTGTTTTTCCATAATTAGCGACCCGTATAGTAACTTCCGATGAAGAAATATTTATCCAATATGGTCTCAAGGTCTTAAAAGCACGATATTTTGCCCCAAAAGATATTCCTTGAACTTGTACCCAGGGGACAATTGAAGTCTTTACAATAACGTGTTGAACCCACTATGATATCTTTGAAAAACTCAAACATTGCTTGCAATTGACGTCAATATAAAAAGGGGATAATTTCCTATGCAATTAAATTCATTTACCGACGCCTAATTCTGAGTACTCTTTAGATCCCTATGTAGTTTCCTCCCGCCACATAAATTAATTTTAAACTGCTTAACATTTAGATTTATGACTTGGGATCTTACCAGGGTATAAACTCGTACGATCGCTTTTAGGAACGCAGGTGAATGTCGTTCGGCAACAGGCCCGTAGGGTACACTACAGTTTGTAGTAGAGCGTTGTGACAAAATTAATTGCAACTCACTTATACTATAGCCTAAGGCTAATATACAACAATATCATCCATGGCTTCCCCTTAACCACTTGGATGGGGGGGCTTTTCGGGCCAACGGAGACGGAACAAGACTGGGGTAGCCGTGCTTTCCTAGCAGCTGTTCGTGCTCGCACTCATGGTCGATCTGCACCAGGCTCGTAGCCTGCAAGGTACTGAATGGGGACGAAATGGCTTCCAGGGGCTAACCAAATTTTTAAGGGGGGACCGCAAATGTATACAATTAAATGTCCATTAAGCCAATGGCGACTTGAAACTTGCTAGGGGCGGGCGAACAAATCGTTGCAAAGAGGGATTCGCCCCTTGGCCCGCTTGACTGGAAGCCTGAGCTGCACACAATTCCTGCAGTGCAGCCTGAGCTGCCGAGACTGACATGGCACACGCCAGCTTCAAAAAGCACGTTTTCCTTTTTAAACCGAAAATTGTTTTTGGAATGTTAGCACAACCGTCAAGCTTAAACCATATGAAGCATTGTATTTTCAGTCAACGTGCTATGTTCTTTGTTTAAAAGAAAGGGGTGGGTTCCTCTTTCCTCTTACATTTCCTAGACAACATTCACCTTAACTTGAAGTAGTGTACCCCGCGCCGGCATCCCAATTCACGCGGCGAGTCGCTTCTTTCCTTCATGTGGCAATAGGCCTATAAACTAATTTGCTATTAAGGAAGGATAAGTCATTTGTTTATCCTTCTCATGTACTAAATACAGATCTTTTGTCCAGAAATGTTAAGAAAAATGTTCATTTGTAAAGGAGATACAAGAAGATTTGAAAGATTAAGGTAATGTTTACAAATAACTTGAAACTTGAGGCGACTAGATATATTCTCTTTAAACTTTAAGCCAAACTCCTAAAACTATTCTGACATCAGGCTAAGTTGAATACTTGTTTCTGCCTCAACACAAAAATGTGTAGGCCTATCTTATACCACTGTTTCGCACAAGGCCACATATTCGCAAGAAGCTTATGGCAACAACTTCAAACATTCCGGTATTTCTTTTACGAGTAGGCCTAACCATCCAAATACCAATTTAGCCTAGTCCTATTATTCAAACGCCTGAATGAGATCGTGCAAAGCCGCCACAGGTTCACGAAAAAACCGCCTCCATAGTAGGCTGTACGTGATACGTATATTCCTTATTCATGTCATATCCCTGGTTTGGAAAGCACAAGAGCTGAGGCAAACATTTGTCTGACATAGTGGTGGATAGTCCCACGTACGGTATTCAAAAATCGATACACTGCACTTTGCGTAAACACTTCCACACGATTAAGCACGAGACGTCCTGTACATTTATATATGTTCAGTATAATTTTGTACCTCGTTCGTTGTACAGTCTCTCAAATCTCAAATGATAACAACTGGGATTCTCGATGGAGGCTTATTCCCGAACATGAGGACTTCGCCAGAATTTGTTTCAAAAAGTGCTGTTTTCATGCCTTTAATGATTGCAGAAACGAAAAAAAAATTTAACTTTTGTTCAGCACAAATTGAACTATCTATATGAAACATATTATCAAGATTGGTGCAAAACTGAAGAACAAGTAGGGAACTTTTACGTTTTTAAACAAAGCCCCTCCCGAGGTCAAATAGCGGTCAAATTAATCGAAAAGAGTCGCAGCATACAGATATCACTTTCGCTAACATCTCTACTAAATTTCAGCCAAATCTAACGAAAAACGGCGAAATGTCAGGCACTTAAACGCAAATGTTATGGTTACAGACGTTTGCCGTGCACGACAGCAATAGCTCAGCTGAAAGCTTTCAGCTGAGCTAAAAACTAGTGATGGCATGTCAAACTGCTTGTTTTGCAGTTCATCGACCAAGTCATAATTGTGCTGCGGACACAGCTGACATAATTTGGGCCCGTGGCCTGGCGGGGGCACGGGGACCCTAAATGGTAAATCAATAAATAAAATTTTACTTGTAAACAGTGGCCCCGCTGTGATGGAATGTCAAACTTTGCTTGTTTTGAAGTTCATCGACCGAGTTATAATTGTGCTGCGGCCACAGCTGAAATAATTTGGGCCCGTGGCCAGGTGGGGGCACGGGGGCCCTAAATGGTAAATCAATAAATAAAATTTTACTTGTAAACAGTGGCCCCGCTATGACACCTGGCGATTTTTGACTCAAAATAATCCTTAAACGCGTTTAATAATGAACGTATTTTGCTTTCTGTAGGCCCTAACAATTTTTTCTAAAATTACAAATATTTTCGCGCTCTACGCGCGCTTATATCTTCGGTTACGCATAATTTTAAAGTACGGAACCAGGCGCGGGTCCAAGGAGGGGGGCTTTCCAGGGCTCAGTCCCCCCCCCCCCTTTTTCGCCACATCAACAATAACAAATACGCGAACTGGCATAATGTTAGGAGAATATTCAAGGCGGCTTTCAGCCCCCCCCCCTCCCTTTTCGAAATTTCTGGATCCGCGCCTGGGCACGCTTCATATGTTGGCCTTATAAAGGCAAAGGTTCCACAATTACACTATTATCAATCGTTCTTCTGTGAAACACACAAAATTGAATCCATGAAGTTTTATCCTATTGTCTCTTACCATTTGGAAGAATCCTAATTCACACTCAACATCATGGTAAACATATTTTGTGAGCAAAGTGTCTGAATGCTGAGTCCAGGTGGTGGAAGGGTGCATTCCCCGCGACTAAGTCTTAAAGACAGACAATCATCATCCCATTTTTTTTTTTTTTTGACTGGGAGAGAGCAAAATTCTCAATTGGTCATTGGTAAATGCTCTTTGATTGACATCAAAGTCAAAAGATGCAGCAGAGTACTGAGTTCACAATACACAGCATGCAGAGAGAAAGTTACACATTAGGGCCTTGTATGCCCAACAGGATGACCTTAAGCAATACTAGGTTTGTGCCTACACAAGTAGGGGCTCTAGACAGTTTTAGAAGGGGCTTGGAGTAATATTTTGGGAGAATTGGAACCGTCTAGGATGAGCAGGGACCGATAGACTTCCATAGAAACCCAAATTTTCCAAATTTCCGGAATAGGCTAAGAATGAAATATTTTCAGTTTTTTCTCTAACAGTATCCCTTATTTTCAGGGCGCTTCGTGGGCCCAGAATTTTGTGTTCGGAATCCTTCTGGCAAACCGTCACTATAGGCTGGAGGGGCTTCGGCAGGCGCGTAGCCAGACTCTTCGGCCCGGGGGGGGGGGGCAAAATGAAAATTTTCGTCCGGATTTCATGATTTTCCAAAGTAATTGTAGAGGTGGGTCTCTCCCACCCACCATTTGCTTTGGGTCCAGTTTACCCCCCCCCCCGGCCAAGTCCGGAAGCTCTGGAATTGTAAAGAATTGGGGCATGAAAATACAATATCGACTTGATATTCAAATGGCCTTATCAGTATGCGAACTGATAAAGTCACGTTGATCACAATTTAACTATTTTTCATAACGCGGAAGAAATGATGATCGATTTGATGATGCCCGATTGCCTTGTCAGTGGTAAACTGGACGTAAGATTGAGGAATTTTTCCAGAGTGATCCATAACCTTTCCTCAGAGGGACCTTTGAGACATTATCCAAGCGGAGCGCCACCACCAGTTGGCGCGAAGCGTACAGGGTAATATTTTGGCCAATATGCCTTCCCAGATTACAGGAAATGACACTTCCCAGGTGTTGCACTTAAAATTTTCAAATATATTTTAGTTTTTAGATTTTAGGAGGATTGCTGCCACAGTCAGCCACACCAGGGGGTCCCCTGACAGAAAATTAAAATCTAAGTGGACAGAGGTAAGATTTATCACTTCAGCCTACATCTCACAATGATCTCAGCTGGGAATGCAAAATATGGGTGGAGCTAGCGCATGTTTTAGTGTCTATGTGGGCTTACCCTGTGACCCGACGAGCCAGAACGAAATATTTAATTAACTATTTAAAATGGAATTGGATGCGTATTATAGAATCACAATTTGATTTTTTTTTATAATTACCTAACTTGGACTAGGCTATATGTAGGTCAATATGATGGTCACGGTGATATGGTGAGTGTAGATGGGAGCGGATGGATTATGCCGGAAACTACACGGTTCTTTGTAAGGGTTAATCCATTTAAGATTTTCATAAAGAACAAAAAAACAAACAAGCACGCCGGAAAAATCCTTTTTGAATAGGAGAGCTTGCACTGCAAGGTATTGTTTTTCTTCAATTGGCTAAAATTCTTTCTCATTTGTTCTCCGTCTCCTTTCTTTCCCGATCTTTTTTGCTTGTTTGTTTCCTTTATTTTTCAAAATTTGTTCCTATTTTCTGCCTAGAGGAGATGGGATCCATACCCTCTGGATCTGCACCTGAGAGGATGTATGATGGTAAATGAGGGACGCATAAGGCTTTGAGTAAATTCTGCTCAAACCGTCCTGTAAAACTGACTAACGACAACCTATGCAATTATGATTTATTAGAGCGAAGGGCGCCGAAAAGACCATTAAGTATGAATTTCCTTGACATGCTTCACTTTACATTGCAAACGCTATCTATTATATTCAAATTCACATTTAGTTTCTCTTTACTTGGCAACTTTTCTTGACCCACTCATTAGGGTTCTGATACCAAACCCCGATTCGTGGCAACGCACTGGCAACTGGCTCTTTTCCACTCATTTTGTGACTTTAAAAGAAAATCTGCACCGGTACAGTGATTTTAAGTATCCCTTTGTGATAGGGATGAAAAGATAAAATCGGGACGGTAGCTGTCATCCCTCCAACTCCCACACTGACAGCCTTTCTTTACGTCCTCGTCTTTCTCTCTCTCTAACTCTGCTCTGCTCTGCGTCATAGTCTGTCCTCGTGGACTCCCTAGTCGTCTAACGCTCTCTATATTCCCTTTCCTAGTTCCTTCCTCCTTTCCATGCACAATCTGCCTGGCTTCATCCCTCGTGCCGGTTTCTGCTTTCTGGGCCCTTCACTTTCTCATTCCCTTAATTCGGTCTTTTCAACGGTCCCTAGTCCTGCCTGTTTCAGTACTCGTTCCGTCGATATTTGAACCAGTAATCTGCTTTATCACGCCCTTTTCCTTCTCTCCATCCTTTCCTTCCATCGATAATAATTTCTTTTTTATTGTTATTTTATTTTCCTTCCCTTTTTCTTCTTTCTTATTTTTCTTTCTCTCTCCCTCCTTTCTCTCCCTCCTTCCCCTTTCCTTCCCTCTTCTTCCTTTTTTCCCTTCATTTTCCGTCGTCCCGATTTTTCTTCAATTTTTCGCCGGGGGGGGGGGCACTCTACCCCCTGCCCCCCAGTCTGGCTACGCTACTGGGCTTCGGTTGCCGGGAACACTTAGGGGAGCTTGGTCCCCTCGTCTGGCTTATCCTTTCACGTGACCACCCCTTGCTAAGTCTGCATGCAGGTTTTACCATGGTAAACAATTTTCCGCTGCAAAATTTCGGCGCTTCGCGCACAATTCTCACGATCGAAGCTGTATCACATATGAACATTATTAGCACACAGCAAAAAAAATTCCAGTAAACAACTCTAGCTAAAGCTAGGTGATTGCTCAAAGTTAGATGCCGGGCATCAAAGGGTTTTCATGTATCAACCTAATAGCCTACCTTGAGTAACATTCGTAACTTGATGACTATACGCAGTGGCGTAGCTAGGAATTCGGTGACGGGGGGGGGGGGGGAGGGGGCAACTGTTTTTGGAGCACGATTTACTATCAGTGACAGCGGATGCGCCACCACAGGTTGGCGCGGAGCGCTACAAGAAAATTTTTGGCTCCCCAAGGCCTCCTCAGATGGGCTGGAGATTGCATCTCCGGGCCGTTTGACCTGCGCTGAAAATATCTCTAAACTGGCATTTCGTGTACTGACATTTTTGTATAATGCACAACATATTTAACAAAAAAGGAAAGAAAGAAAGAAAAAAATCACATAACTCCTCGGTAGCTATGGATGGTTCTTTATGAACACCATGGGCGGCGATCCGTCTTTGAAAGTGGGATATAGAGTCATGCCCCCCCCCCCCTGCAATATCTAAGCGGAGCGCCACCATCAGTTGGCGCGGAGCGTTATAGAAACATTTTGGCAAAAAATACCCCCAGATCACTGGAAATTGCCCTTCCGCAGGCTTTTTCAAACGTGATACTAAGAACAAACTGTCTGATGTCTTTTCCTAAAAAAATAGGCCTATTGGAAAAAGTCTAGAAATAGGTAAAGTGTTCTGACTTCCGGATATATAGTCAGCGGTAATATCCTGAGCGGAGCGCAACCAAAGGTTGGCGCGTAAGCGTACCAAGAAAAATTTGAGCTTTGAAACATCCCAGATCGTCGGAAATGCACTTGTCAGGCTTGATAGCAGCCATCAAGATGCGCAATTTTTTTTTGTTGGTTCGAAAAATTTTTAAAGGTTGATTTGAATTTGTTCTAAAAACACATTAAGTTTGTCACAATTTATCCGACTTTATTCAAAATTATCCAAGAGTGGAGTTATTCCCTATGGATTTCAGTGAATTGATTGGAACGGAGAATTTTCCACAGCCAGAGTCTATTATTATTATTGAGGTACAGGTAACGCCAAAGATTTGCCCGACGGAGGCCTGCGAACCCCGAGGCCCCTAGAGCCCCAGTGCTGTTGGGTATAGTTGAAGGTGGGATTTTTAAAAAAAACACCCTGTGTACTAGACCATTTCATTCGGGCCACATATTGCATAAAAATTTTGTATATGCTAGAAGAAGGCAGAATTCGGCGTTGATTAATAAATGTTTTTTCGGCCCAGGAATTCTAGAGATGTAAACTTGCAAAAGCGCGCGAAAGCGCGCCAAAATTTTTTTGGTAGGTTTCACAAAAAAAAGCAAACACATGTAATCATGGCGTAACAAAACGAAGGAAAAATCTTAGGGGTTTTAGACCGTATAAGAGATAAAATATGCATTGTATCGAAACTACCTTGACCATCCGATTCAAATAGCCAAGCATTTGACTCCGTGAGTCCCTTCACCCAACCTGACCGTGCCGCATGACCACACACAAAAGAGCAGTTACTAGCCTTTGCGATGGGAGGAAATTTCCGACCTTCTACATAAACTGTGTACTTTTCCTACATGTTTACTTTTGTGAGGTGGGAAGGGACTTGCGCTATATAGGCAATGTAGAGTGGAACCATAGAAGAAACTGGATTTAGCTCTTCTGCGCGCGTAGCGCGCCGGAAAATGGTTTGTGTTTTTAGAAGAGAAATTGTCCTCTTGAGAGCAAAAAAATGGGTTAAAACGACACTGTAAATGTTGGATGTTGGGGGGCCAAAATGAGACTGCCCAAGAACTATAAAATATTTATATTTTTTTTTTATTTTTTTTTGGCATCGGTGAGGGGGGGGGCCATGGCCCAATGCCCCCCCCCCTAAATACGCCAGTGACTATACGGTTTGAAGCTAAGCATACTCGTATCAAAAATTTATTCAATTGAATTGTGAATTGTGAATAAATTGTCAAGAGCATGGTGGCTCTCACTGTTAATTGGCCTTGGGATGTAGGACGCCCTCAACTACCAATCAGATAACCAACATGAAGTCAGAATTTCTCCTTGAACTCTTTATTCACGTCATGCACAGCATGAAAAATTGGGTAAAAACTGAAGAAATACAAAAGGGAGCACTAATAACTACTTTGACAAAAATGATAATATACGAAAATTTACATATACAGTGATACGACCCACACATGTACACCATGAAAAAAAAAAAACATGCCGGTAAAGCCCCACACTCACTAAAACAACCCACTCTCCAATACACATCAATGTCATCTCCTGAACCCAGGGGCATTACGATTAATAGCGATATGCAGACACTAATGAATACTCTTTTGGTGATATTGAAAAAACCACCGTGGTCTAACACTGGCGACACGTTCCACTCTTAACAACTAGAAATCGAACCAAGGTTAAACATACACAAACAACAACATGAGCTCAAATTACATGAAGCAGAAAACTTATCCTGCCCCCAGCAGCAACTTAAACAATTACTTCTCCCTTCACACCCCTTAGTTTTTTTAAAAACCCAAAATCCAAGCTCCAGTCTTGACACATTAAACATTTAACCAATCTGGCAGAATACAAATCAACCCTAGTCTTCACAAGAAGACACCTCAATTTGCCCACTAACAGGAATGCTATCCCCAGCTTAGATGATCCGTGGGACCACATCTACTCAGCTAGAAAGACTCGACCTCTTCATAACTTGCCCAAAATACATTAAGTTTTCAGTTTTCTTCCTTCGTGATAAGCTTCTGTTTAAATCGCCAAATTTACCAATCTTGGACCGACCAGGTAAGAACCGGTGGCACTCTCATCTTTCGGGTCCTCGATAAGCGCCAATACGACATTGACGATAGAGGGCGGCAGGAAGCTAAATACAAGACGTGGACGAAAGTAAAAAATTGCGTTCATTACACTCACTGTCAATCATAAAAGTCCTCGCTCAAAACTCCATGCTAAGTGTCCCCCATTTTCTTAATTCTCCTCGGACATTCGGGGAATTTCCCTCTGGATCCAAACGAAATCATAAAATGGACCTCACCAAACTTGCCTAATGGCAGCCCCTGGCCCCACTCGCCATTCGCAAAATACTCAACTCTTTACATCGACTTGCGAGAGCTCTGAAGAAGAAGCGTCATCGTGATCATAGTCTTGTTCCCTTCAACTTGTGGGGAACTTTTCCACGTCTCTGTATTGTGCAAGAGGAGAACAAAATTTTCGATCAGAAGAGAGAAACTTTCGCGCGCATTCGTGCGTTATGTGCACTGACGTAAAGCCGATACCTTGAAGCTATTTGTAGTCAAGCTTGGAGAATTATAAATGCCCTGTGGTTCCCGGACCAAACCTAGCTTGGATATGACATGGTGGCACTACTGATACTTACAAACATAATCTGCGGTGCACCCCTCTACGGTGCCGGTGGCCCCATATATCAGAATTCCTGGCTACGGGTCTTATCAAAACTGAAAAATTGTGTGGGATATCCAGGTGAGTATCGAGGGAATGCTACACTCGGCGTTGGTCAAAATTAGTGGCAAGCCTCCCCTCAAATATTAAAAATAAATAAAAAAATTCTGCATACGGTAGGTGATATCCCCCGTATTCCCTCTGGGATTTCTGTCTATGCCGATGCTTAGCGTATAGGTTTCTCAACGATCGTGGCGCATACAAATAGACTGGAACAACTTGCCAGTATGTGCGCCAATTGCCCTCCCAGTTCGGTCAGTTCCTGAAAATTAATTGACAATAATGTGATGTATGGAGCTTTGCAGAATAAATAAGCAGGACCTGATAAATTAATTGACCTCACACGAACGGTGGAAAAAATGTGGTGTGACCGAAGTACGCGTTGTAAGCTTCTTTGGGGAGGTCAACGAGTGTTGGTCATGTTAAGCCTCAGTGTAGGCTTGGGGACGTAGGCCCTGTATCTCCTTGGGGGGGGGGCAGAACTTCTCTGGGAGTAAGGTTTGGTTTCCGCCCAGGGTGGCGTCCAGGATTTTCCCAAACGCTGGGGGGGGGGAAGCTCCCCGACGGGAGGCCAGCAACCCGAAGCCTCGACGAGGGCGAGTAAAGTTGCCAAAAAGATGTTTGATGCAAAATTTTGGCCCGCAAAGTGCGCAGAGGGGGGGGGGGGGGGAAAATTTAGGGTTCTTACTGAGGAAAATTTGAAAACAGTTGGGCCTTTTACCATGGAAAATTGAAAAATGTAGGGTTTTGACGAAAAAAGTTGGAAAGATTTGGGGATTTTAATTGAAGAATTTGGCCCCTAATTTAAGACTGGACCCGTTGTCCGGGGACTACATATTTTTATCGGTATAACATAACAGCTCCCCGACGAAACCGGAAAATGTCCCCAACGGGGGGGTGGGGGTTTTTGGGGCCAACGGGGGGGGGGGGGCCGGCTACCCCCACGGGGGCGGGGGCATGACCCCCTGGCCCCATCTGACGCCACCACTGTTTCCGTCCTTCGCCGCCTTCGGCTCTTAGCCAGAGAGTCGAGGGGACTTTGGAAAAGGTCATAAACAAGTAACTCGTTTATCAAGATTCCCTTATTACAGACGTGAATGTGGATCGATGGTTCTGAGTTGTGGTCTTCACCGACCAGAACCCATTGAGTGGTAGAAAATACATAGAAAAGAAATGACTTTAAAATCAGGACTACAGGACAAAACAACGAGAAATTACCAAATATTTCATCGTAGAACCCGTTTTTGCCCCTCCCGGCTACACCCCTCCCCACGCAAAACTCTTGGGCGACTCAAGTCAGTATATTTTATTCCTTTTGTTACTGGTTACTCCAGAAAATGGACAAATTCATGTTTGACTTAACGGACTTAAAAAATGTTATTACTTACTTTGTAAGAGACAAAAAAAAAAAAAAAACCAAAAAAAAAACACCCAAAAAACCAAAAAAAAAAAAGATTACAGATATTTTGGTGGCCACTGGTCAGTGGCGTAATAAGGTGCAGGCGCGGATCCAGGGGGGCCTGGGGGGCCCGGCACCCCCCCCCCCATCGCCACGAAAAAAAATGAAAAGGAGAAAAAAGGAAGAAAAAGAAAAAGAAAAGAAAAGGAGAAAGAAAAATTAAGAGCAAATAATTAATTAAATTGTCTAAGAACGTATTCAAAGTATATATTTCTGTAGGGGTTGGGTGGAGCTATCGCTGGATTATCTCTTTATATATCTTTCAAAGTGGTTGGCGACGACAGGAGCGCTACAATGTTCGAAAACAGGTGAACAGCTGAGTAATGATCCTTGACTTAAGATCTAAATAAGTAAACATCGTGATATATGTAGTATGGGCTCGGCTAGCTGCACTGAAATTTAGTAACAATTTTGTGTTAAAGAGTGAAATTTTTTGTAATCTAGAGGGATTGAGAGGCAAAGTTTTCGTCATACAGACCTTGCAGAATGAATAGAGAAGACAGGCTGTCAGGTGACGTGCTATTGCGCACAGTGGCACCAGCTGTTGCAGGCAAAGTAGCTGCGTGCATACCCTATTTGATTTCGAAACTGTCTGAAAAATTTTAAAATGAACTTAAAAGGTTTTTAAGCTACAGACAGTGGCGTCGGCACAGGTGGGCATTGGGTGACGTGTGTCCCCCGCACTCCCCCATCTGATTCTTGAAAATTTTTAAAAAATGGTCCCAAAAAGTCGTTTAAGCTACAGATTTCTGTGGAGGGTGTAGGGTGATATGTATTTTTTGATGACTGGTTTATTTGTTCTAACCATGTTACACGTTCACAAAAGTGTTCTTCAGACTAAATCATGAAGTTTTGAAATTCTTGACAAATTCCAAATTTTCCGCACGCGTCCGCTAGCGTCAAGCTATGTTTCAGAGCTGTCATTATTATCAATAGCCTTTTCGGTAACTACTCACGGGGGAACAAAGGGAGCGAAAGTGGCTTTTTAAGAATTCTCAGTCAGAAGATTCGTTTCTGAATAGCATAGGTTGGTGGGAAAAGTGGACAAGTGTCCGATGCAGGTTCTGAAATGCAAGGTTTTGTCATGGACTAATATTTTATGCAAAAAATTTCTGGGCTGCGCTTCGCGCGCATAACGACAGTGGTTTTACCACACCCGATTTTATGTGACGCATTGACAAAGCTATGACGCAAGAAATTATTTCCAATGCAACATTTTTCCAAAAAGTACATACTCCTTCTTCCGTAGGGCTCTCACCATTATGGGATTCTTTGACTAATCTAGTATAGCACACGATTTGAAAGATTGAAAGTTACGTAATTGCCGGTTGCTTATTTTCCAAACATCTTACCTGCGACGTTCAATAATGACGAAAATCTTTTCTGAACACGAATTTTGCCTGTCCACCATCCCTTCTTGCTATACCTAAAAAGAAGGGCGATATATCATATATCCTCCGATATGGATGTCGGGTAGTGAGAATCCCGTTGGTCCCTCTTTTGTATACTGTAACTAATTTAGAGCTCCCGGGAGGCTCTATACTGTTCTCTGTCGACCTTGGATATCCTTTTAAAAATTTTATTATAGTCCAAGAATATTTCTGTGGACTCCACGCAGGTATAATTGCGTGTACAATTTCCCCATGGGCGTGGATCATGGAGGACGGGGGGGGGGGGAGGGTCCCCTCACTTTTTGGAAGGGGGGACATCGTCCAAAAGTCCCCCTCACTTTTTCAAAATGTATGTGATAGGAACAAGCACTGCAATTATGCCTAGGAAAAACGAAAAATTTTTTAGAAGAAAATATAACCTAAAAATCCGTTACACCTTTTGTTGCAACACAAATCGCAATCTGAGGGGCAATTCAGTTCTAGAAAAATTTCCCTTAGACCCCTCCCCCCATGCCGAAGATCACAAAACTTATTGCCTCCCCGTGACGCAAATTAATTCTGGCTACCACCAACTGCTTCTTCCACGCCACCAGGACGGCGATTCACAAATGTGAAAAAGATTTTTGTTTTCCCAACCCCCCCCCCCCCCACACACACACTTTTGGAGATGGATCCACGCCCATGATTTTTCCTGGGACTTAAGGAGGTTTGAAGACAGTATGTTAACCGTCTCTTACTCCCCTTTTTCACCCGAACAAAAGTTAGAATTCACTAAATTGTGGACATTTTCTTAACATACAATCACTTTAGAATGACCCAAAGATTCCACCATTTTGCATATAGGCCCCCTAAAAGAAATTTAGGGCGCCTATTAAAATTAAAATTTCTCAAAGGGGAGGGTAAATACCTTCCTGGGATTGCACTCTCATGTACTAATAAGAAAAGGCTCTCCCACTCTTGCATATAGCGTATACAAAATCCCAGTGCCTAAAAGGGCACTGTTTAACAGTTATCTGCGGTTCCCCCAATCACCAGCTCCCGCCGGCACCATATCGGTCATAGATTTCTGAAGGGTATATACACTTCAGAAGTCCATAAAGAAGGTGATATATCAATGCTCTCCGTCCACACAATGGATGTAAGGTTGTCGAGAAGTCCTGCTGGTGTCCCCTTTTCAGTGTTCAATTAAATTCAGAGCTCCGGGAGCATCTATAAAACCGAAAATTTTCGGCGCGCTTCGCGCCGCAATTGTTTACGCTTACGGAGAGAGGTAGGTTTTTATTGAGTGATTGGATTTATGTTTATCACTTTTTGATGACCAAAAATCATTTTGAACTCTTTCACGATTTTTGCAAAGTCTCCTCAATATCATTGAGTTTTGCTTGATCTGCGCACTGTTAGCCTTGAATTGCTCCTCTTTTACTACTCAATAAGGTCCCAAACGTATTCGCATTACTCATCGGTGGGGTTCTACCATAAGCCAAATTATTCGTGTGCATAAACCGTTGATTTCAGAGTCAGCATTGTAAGGATGTAAAACAACTGATATTCAATTCACCCTCCTCTTCTTATGAGAACTGAAACAGCTTAATATCGAACCCACCTTCTAATTGGAGGGGGGCAGACACACATTAAAGGGAATTGAACACCCGTTAGTCATAGCAATTGCGTTTTAAATGTAAATTCAAAATTTTCGGCGCGCTTGCGCGCAATTGTTTGCAAAAAAAAAAATTCCCTGAACTTCCTATATGTACCCGAATACCGTTATAACGAAAAATAGTTATGGCAAAAATTCATTTCAAATTAAGTTACACGGGCTCATCATGTTGGCGTGTAAGGTTTAAGATAAACTTAGGATTTTTCCGTAACTTCTGCAGGTACATATAGTAACTTATACTGAGCCCTTTAAAAACCCAAAA
>JAIZAY010001081.1:0-21955 GCA_029531755.1 Holothuria leucospilota
TTTATATATATATATATTATTATGTCTTAAAAATTGTTTATTTTTATAACTTGAAATTGACAATTATGCCCCTTGTCTTACGGGTCAGATGGTCTTTCCAAACTGAACCCAGTCAACATACAGTTTCCGGGCACGGTGTTGCCCATGAACCTATCCCGATGAACTCGATAGCTGTAATTTCAGTTATGCGCCATAATGTCAAGAAACCATCCAACAAATATTACAGTATATGTATACTTGTTCTAAAAGAAACTTGTACTTCTCATAAAAGGGATTCCACTTCATATTCGAACTGGGGTCTTACCGTACAGATTCCAATACTCTTTCTCCACTAAATCTATACTGAAATTCGTCTTGATCAGTCTGAGTACCCTACCCTCCCCGGCAGTAGTAGACGCACACCGCCCAGAAGGCCCTAAAACAACAGCAAGGACAATACGCAGACCCTCCCCCAAAGACACACTCCCCAAAACATCCCCACTTATGGTGCAGCCACAACTCAAGCCCCTTTACCCAAAACCATGAAGATCTCAGCACTCTTTCGCACCGAAAGACACCCGTCAAGCCCGACACCATGAAAATAACCCATCCAAGTCCTCCCACAGCAGTGAAGCATCCCTCCCATCATTCTACCCCCCCCCCCCCCAGGCCGGTATCATCAGCAAAGTCATTTATAACGAAAGGAGAGCCACCAACATCATCGATGTTAACCAAAAAAAAAAATGACAGGGCCCAGAACAGAACCCTGAGCCACTCCACAAGCAACCCCCTCCAAGACGAAAACCACCATAAAACCACACACTGTAAAAATAGACGTCTTCATTTTTTAACACATCTATGGCGATTAAGAATTAGAAAACGAACAACAAAATGGATATACGCACAGTAAATGACTGAACGAATAACAACACATGATAAGGATAATGACGTCAATTAAAGTGCACTCCGCAAACACGTTTACATGATTTATATATATGTTAATTTTTCTTTATTAAAAACAACTTGATGTTTACAGTAATCATGAAATAAACGCATAAACGTGTTTACGAGATGGCGTTAAAGTGGCGTCAATGTGTTAAAGTTGGCGTTTTAGATATTTAATTTGCTTATGTATTTTATTGTTTTTTCTGTTACATAAACGCCAAGACGCGTTTATTATCTGTCACAAAAAAGTGTTAATCAATTTTTACAGTGCAACTCCCTGTGACCCACCATGAACCCAAGCACCGATCCACCCACAGCAGCATTCCTGCCAACAATGCCCAACCGACATCGGTTCACCACAAGTCAACCCCATGGCGATTCATTAAAATCCCCCTCTCCCGCCCATAAACCAAGAGACGTCCCCAAGAAAACCGGGCAAACCAGCGACACAAGATCCAATCAGAAACCACGCTGAGACAGAACCAGCAACCTACAATCCAAAGGACACCCAAGCACACAATCCTGTCGTGAATCCCTCCAATTTTACGCCTGAAAACCCAACATGCGGGCCGAAAATTTTGAATTTTGCTCTCGACGACCTTACGGCACTCTGTCTCCCTTGTCGGGGCTTCAGGCTGCAGTCATACGTAGGGATATTTGGACCCCTGTCGCGCAAATTCTGGCGCTACCCCCTGCCAGCGTCGGGATTATACATTTTATCGTACCTATTAGACCTATCCCGACTACATGTTTACCGAAGAAATCGGAAAATTTTGCGACCGGTATAAAAGGAAATGGTGTCTCTCCTGGAAAATGTGTCCCACCAGACACATTTTCCAAAAAATATGTCCCGCCGGACAATATTTCTCAGGAAATAGTGTCCACCCCCCACAGGAAATGTTCCCTGGGACACAATTTACGAGGAAAAATAATGTCTGCATATATAAGCAACAGGAAAATTCATGTCCTTCGAAACCCGGTTACGGAGGAAGTCGTCGCTTTGACATGTATGGCCCTGGGCGAAGTTGGGAAGTGGACTTTCCAATTTTTGTTTTTTATTGGCGGAGACCGAAGTGAACTTAATGGGATGTCAAAGTGAACTTGAGGGAGACCGTTAGTTAACTTTGACATTAGTGTGGACTGTCTCGGCGGAGTGTTAAAAGATATACTAGTACAAACTCAAGAATAAGTCCCAAACTTTGACCAAAAATGCGTAAAATTACTTTCCAATTTCCAGATTCAAGGCAAGGCCATGTCCTTGGATCAAATAATACTTTTGTCCGTGAGCACTTGTTTGGGAAAATTTCGCATTTTCTGAAGGTCATGATGGGTGGTTGTTGGAGATCTGACATCATTTAAGCCTCAGTCGAACGGACACGATCAAACATCTTTCCTTTCTTATTAAGTCTCTGTGTCACTACCACGGGTGTCATACAAAGATGATTCAGTACCACACTGTTACAAGGAGCTACTAATTTTTAAAAGGAGATTGCATTTTTCATTAAAAATTGCATCCTGGATCTGCTTTCAGTCAGCCGTAAGTATACACATTGCTTCATCCGTTCTCGAGACCGGCCTAGTCGAAGGCCCAGAAATACGGTCCCGGGCCTCGTCATAGGCAGTGGCGGTATCCAGCGGGGAGTGCAGCAGGCCATGCCCCCCATTGAAAAATGAGGGAAAAATTAATTAAAATAGGTAGGCGGTAGCATTATCTGATACTACGTAGGCAGTCCCGTTTTTTCAAAAGTTTTGAAGTAATGCGTTCTTAACGGACATTCTGTCTTGTAATTAGACAGGTAGCATCTTTGTGCTGTGGAGTGGGGTTAAGACCGCAGATACTTTGAAGTATACTGCTCTGTTAGGTTTCTGAAACCTTTTTAACGTTTTCGTTCGCTTGGTAGCCTCACTTGTGTGCAAAGGTCCCAGCAGGTTTTATAGTTTGGGCCAAGCACGCAGTGGAGTCCCCAGACTTTTCGAAGAGGGGGCACTAGGGTTCAAGCGTTCCTCAAAACGGACACCCCAAAATGAAGGACCGAGCTCCTCTGGAGGCCTCGTAGTGACGGCAGTGCTCCCCTGTAGGCGTGGGGCCCGGGGTCCCACTGTAAAGGGCCCTAGTGGGTCCAGGGACAATGCTAAATTGGGGGTCCAAGGAACGGAGAACCCCCGAAACTCTAAGCTATTAATAATGTTTTATCATTCGAATTAAAGCATTTGACTATCTCCAAAGTGGCATTTGGATGTTTACAAAAATGGAATCAAAATCTGGCCTTTTTGGTAGTCTAATAGCACAAAAAGAGATAATGATGGGGATAGGTTTGAGTGGAGACGACGGATCATGTTAAGGGGTTCCAGTCCCCCAGCTATGTGGGGGTTCGTGGCGCGTGTCCCCCCTTACGCATCAGTGTGCTCTACAAGAAATATCGATCGAAAATAAAACGTTACTACCTGTAAACGTGGCCCGGTATGACTCCAGGATTGACCAAAAAATAATCCCAAAGGGCGTTTAATAAAGAACGTATTTTGTTTTCTGTAACTTTTTTCTTTCTAAAATTACAAAATGTCTCCCGCGCTACACGTGCTATTCATCTTCAGTTACATTTTGCTGACAGGGGCGCTGCCAGGAGATTTGGTGATGGGGGGGGGGGGGTGAACAGTCCGTAATGCCACCTCAGCCCCCCCCCCCCAGTCTCGTAAATTGTAACTTTTTTGGGTGCCCCTGCGATTGTATACAGCAGTGTGGAATCCTTTTTGTCACTTCATAAAGATGCCGAAATAGGGAGGGGTTCCTCCCTCCTCTTTGAATTTTTTTTGTTAATTTAGGTTGCCTAGATGCAAAATGGTGCTATCTTAGTATATTTTTGGAACTGATCATATCTTGCTGGAACAGGTGCGTAGCCAAGGGGGGGGGGGGGGGGGGTCAGCCGCCCTTGAGCAAAATGTTGGTAGTTTTTTATGTTTTTTTTTACAATATTACTCAACTAGTGTTTCCCCCCTATTTAGTTGGCGGCAAATAGGCCTGGGAAAGTGCCATTTCCAGCGATCTGGAGTGCATTTTGGACCAAGATTTTCTCGCGCTCCCGCCAACGGTTGACGGAAGCACTGGCAGCGTACTTGCCAACTCCATACCGATACCGGAACGGGGACAAATTGCACGCCTAAAATATCAGGAACACATGGTATCTAGTGGTAGGGGCCTATGTACAAAAGCAACACCTTACACTTGTTTGAAGCTGTTATGTGATTCTGCATACTTGTAGAATGATAAATTATTTGCCAGCAATATGTGTGTTGTGTATTTGATTTCTATATAGTTATTCCATAGTAAATATGTATTAACTATGGTTATTCCTACAAAATATTTCACAAGATACATAATAATATGTCTCCTTTTGCATACAAATATCGTATAAAGTATGCACCAAATCACATATTTTCACATCACCGTGGAAGGGGGGAACTCTCCCTCCCACTCCCCCTCGCGCGCAAGTGCTTAAACGCCTTTTGGGATCATTTTAAATTTAAAAAAAATTCTGAAATCGATTGGGGGGGGCACGCCCCCCCAGTGTAAATCCAAACTCTCTCTCTGTATTACAGGGCTGTATCCCTAGTCCACCTGGCCCCGAATCCGGGCCAATGTAGATTTAAAGTGACCACCATCATGGTCAATCCCGAGTCCATATATACCCTTCAATTCCGAGCCGTATCCGATTCCAGGTTCTTCAATTCCGGACCAATTCCGAGTCCAGCTATTTGGCGAATGTGGCATCATGCTTTTTGTACTGTTTTGTAATTACATTTAAATTAAAACCGCATTTTAGGAGTCAATTTCATGCCCTGGTTTCAAGCTGTATTTTAATTGACTGTATGTGACCATTTATATGTTGAACTGTGCATCAATAACAATGTAGCCCTAGGGAAACAAATATTTAACTTTCATTTTTGTACACTCTTCTTGAATCGGTTCCGAGTCCGAGTCCAGCTGCAGCCCATTCCGGGCCAATTCAGATTCCAGAACCTCCCATTCTGAGCCAGTTTCCGAGTCCGACAAAGCATGGACTCGAGTCCAGAATCGAGTACGTTACAGCCCCGTTGCATTGTGTGGAATGTAAGCTACTCTTCATTTTCAAACTTTTGCTCTTAATCAAAGCGCCGTCACCAACTAAGATTTTTTGATGCCCCCACACTAAAAATATACTTTGGGGTGACGAGTGTATGTCTTTAAGTATCCAGAAAAAATCAGTAATAAAAGCCTTTAGCTTATAGCTCCGTCCCGTCTCCTTCTCCCACATTTCCTGCCTCTCTTCATTGTTCCTTCCCCTATTTCAGGGTCGGGATCCAGAAAATGAAGATAGGGGGCGTAAACGTCTGTAGAAAGTGCATGGTGCAATCAGATGGGCTTGGAGGTTTAAAATTCTGTCACGAAAATCATTGTTTTGATGAAAATAGGGGCGTACGCCCCTTTCGCCCCCTTGGATTCGGCGCTGCCATTACGCCTTATCTCTGAAAAATTCAGTCACCCCAATTTGAATGAGTGTACCCAGGAATCCTATTTCATGAATGGCTTTTTAAGTATCATGTTGCAATACGTTTCTGAATTGTAAAAGCCCCGTATAGAGTTACTCCTTGGTTTACCTTGAATATGCAATATTTTTTAATCTAATACATCACGAAAGATACTTGAAGTGACGCAATAGGACATCTATAAGATTTAGCTGTGTTTCAAAATAAGTTTGCAGCCTCTGCTTATGCCTCTTATATTCAGTTTCTTTATACCAGCTCGTGAGGTTTAGCTAATGATTAAAGGTAACCATATGCTACTTATCTCTCGCCAACGTATATGCTGGTGAAGGTATTCAAGCTGTGTATCTTGTAGGAGGAACACTATGGTTTATTCGTGAGGAGAAACCCGTATTAAGAACACATCCACGGCGAGGGACCCCGGGGAAAAATTGGGGAAAAGGAAACTTTATTATAAAATTTCCCAGGTTTGGGGGTCCTAGAAATCATAATTTGGACAGCAAAAGTTTTAGCAATTATAAGTATTTTTTTTTCAAGAAGGTTAACTTTTATTTACGATTTGGAAATCTCAAGGGGCAACTTTCCTCTGCCCCTAGAGGCTACGGCCATTAGTTGGAATTTGTTCGTCCTAAATTAAGTACCTTTACACAGTAGTACATAACGCACAACCTCACACATTGTCTAAATTCAAAAGAGCCGAGGATGCAAATACTTGGCTTTTATCAACACAAAGGATGTGCATCAAATGTAGGTCTAAGTGACGCGTTCTATGGACAAATTTTACCTGTTTCTTCCCGTATTAGAGGTAGCATACCTGAATAAAACACTTCAATGGCGATTACAAGCCAAACCAAGTGGGAAATCCCCGATCTATAATATGTTAATGAGCCTATAAGCGCCTTATCAGAGAGCACCTCTATCAGCGTCTTCTGTGCGGTCGTTTTGCACCTGCTGATAGTAGCAGGTTTGATAGAGAGTTGATAGCGCTATCAAGACTGTCACTATCAACGTTTCTGTGCGGCCACCCCTGGGCGGAAACATCACTGAAAGGTGTTCTGTATACAATACAAATCTTTCTTCATCCCTGCAGGTAATCAGAACGTGAACTTAACCACTCAAGCAAACCTAATTTTCTGACCAGGGAGGCGTTAACACCCGAGTCTTTATTCTGAGTTAACTAGGCAATCCTACAGTCAGTGGCGTAGACAGGATTTCTCTCACGGGGGCCATGCAGTATGTTGTGTGATCGCCTGCCTGGGGAGGGGTCTAAGGGGTGGGGTCCCCTGCCCTTTGAAAATTTTTGAAAAATTAGGTGTCCTTACATGCAATCGGGTGCAACATATGCTACCTTTTGAAGTAAAATTTGTGTTAAAAATGTACGTATTTTTAGGAACTAAAACAAGAAACAATCGGCATCAGTGAGGGAGGACCATGGCTAATGGGGTGTCCCCTCCCCCTTTGAACATTTTTTGAAAAATTAGGTGCCCTTAATACATGCAATCTGGTGCCACATATGCTACCTTTTGAAGTAAAACTTGTGTTAAAAAAGTTTACGTATTTTTTAGAACTTAATTAGATCGGCATAAGTGAGGGGGGCATGTCCCCAATGGCCCCCCTATAGTACACCACTGTCTATAGTACCACAACTGACTGTTTTGTTTGCAGAAAACTCTGTAAAGGTCAAAACTAAGTGCATTATTTTGTAAGCCCCGGTCTGTCAAAGCAGTTTTACCGTTTTCAATTTAACCCACGCGGGCCAAAATGACATATTTCTCTCACATTTCTCTTTGCAACATGCGTGTATCCGAAAATTCGACCTGAAATTCTGAAATTCCATGTACATTTACTCTTTCCTCTGCTTGTAGCCCCCTTCTATTGAAACGGATATTGTTTTCTATTAAATGTTCGCTGTTCGTGTGTATTTTGGTCTGCAGGCGTCCCAAACACACTGTCTGCCTTTTCAGCTGATGGTGTGGGCGTGTTTGTATGTACTACTTCAATGTATTGAGAAACTACCGGTTTAAAACACTGTAAAATACTTTAATGTAGTACCGCTACACACTACGCCATGTGGAAGAGTATTAATAATCAACCAAATCAAACCAAAATCATTTCATAAGTTCCCTCTGTTTTCAATGGATTCTAGTCTATCCCATTGTGTAATGGTATAACCAACGATCCGTGGATGTGATTGGTTCATGGTCTGTTTCCTACGCGTTGAGTTCAGTCCGTCTTATGTCCACCGCGGCCAACCATATACGGATGCCTCAGTTTATCGTTGCCAAAATCATTTGCGGATAATCAAAACACTGTGTGTTTCTAGCGGACAGTGGCAAAAAAGGACAGTATTTAAAGTGGACCTAAAGTCTAAAAATTCAAAAATATATATTTTAGAGGTTACAAAATTAATCTTATTGGTCCAACTCCCATTGTCATAGCTTATTCCATTGCTGAGATATTAAATGTTAAAGTTTATTCACTTAAATCCAAACAATTCATTGCGCAATAATTTTTGACATTCTTGTTGTACAACTCACATTAAATGCTTTGTTTTCTTTTAAAATTAAAAATGTTTATATGACCTTGACCGCTTCCTGTTTTCTTGCATGACATGCTGTACAGAGAGGGCTTATATAGTCAAGTCACCCCAAAGCAGTAAGAACGCGATCACATTTTGGCACAAGGTGCGGTGGCTTTCAGAAAAACAAAGAAATACAAAGATTGTAATTTGAGTAGTACAACAATGACATCACAAATTATTGCGCAATCTACCTTTTTAAATCGAGTGAATAAACTTCAACATTTTATATCTCAGCTTAAGAAAGTCCTGTGAAGATGGGAATTGGACCATTGGAATTCAGTTTTCATGCTCTGTAATATATATTTTTGAATTTTCAGACTTTAGGTACACTTTAATAGTGGGATTTGTTTGTAATTACTGTCCGGAAAAGACGGTAACAGTAAAATGTGTCTGACGGGACACAATTTCTTAATGTGGTGGGAAAAACTGTCTCTCCAGACACTGTTTACAGGACTTACCCTGGAAATATCGTCCGGTGGGACACAGACTAATTTTTCAGGGTTGATTTTCAGAGCTTATGGCATAAATTCAGTCTTTCCACTTTTTATCATTGTCTCTGATAAAAAAAATGAAATTACTGTACATGTGTAGGCCTATAATTAAATCCTATATTATATATCATACAAGTTTTCGTGAAGTGATGGTTATTAAAGAAAATTATTTGTCTTTCACCGCTGTAATGATGATTTTAACAAGGTTGTCTTGGGTAGAGACAGTAACAGTGTGATACCAAACTTGAGTATGTTGACTTTCTCTCACGTTAAACGAGTAGACTGACATGATCCCCCCGTTGTCACTAGTAAAAAAATGGGCAGGTATATACCCTCAAAATGTTTAATCCTGTTAGTTAGTTATTCCTTATGAAGACTGTGACAATACTATGTACCATACTTGATGGTCTTCAGTACATGGATTTTGTTTTGTGGAGGTACTGCTAAGAGGACTCTTTTTACACGGGAGACACATCTTCCCGCTACACCGGCAAGACCACGGCTTCCTGAGCTTTACCCCTCCCCCACCCCTATTGATGTCATTCATAGGGCAGGCTACTAAGAAACATTTACAGGCCGTGCTATAAACATCAAGAGCGTAACATTCAAGCAATATTGGGAAAAATCTTTGGAGCGTGTTTCAGGTAATTTAAAGTACGGTATAGGCTACCAATATTTAAGGATGCAGGTCAAAGGACCGGTGCTCGCTCCAGCTCCCGATCCGCTTTACATCCGGCCCTTCTACTTGTAAATCACACAACTTTACACTATAGACTATTAACAGTGGCGGATCCAGGGGTGGGGTCGCCGACGTCCGGACCCCCCTCAAATTTCCCAATCTGCCCTTTTTCAAAAATGTTTTTTACACGTGGCCTAACATAAAAAAAAAAAAAAGAAAAACACGAGAGATTTTGGTTACTCCCATCCAGTGTCGATCAATTCGCCCGTAAAACCCAAGCTACAGTATATATATATATATATATATATATATATATATATATATATATATACATACATACATACATACATACATACATACATACATACATACATACATACATACATACATACATACATACACACATACATACATACATACATACATACATACATACATACATACATACATACATACATACATACATACATACATACATACATACATACATACATACATACATACATACATACATACATACATACATACATACATACATACATACATACATACATACATACATACATACATACATACATACATACATACATACATACATACATACATACATATATATATATATATATATCATATATCGCAGAAATTTCGGCAATATATTTTGACTTCGGTAGCCTATATTGCCCGCCCCGAAAGACGAACAGTGCAATCGTTTTTAGAGAGAATGTGGCTACAGTATTTCTTACTGCCTGCGTGACAGTCAGGCATTCTCATTACTTTTCGCTTGGGAACCACATGTGGCGTACTTGGGCAATCAAAGTAATACAAAGCACACAGATATTACGTCATACTCACTAGCTAGCGCTTTATGCAACATATTACTGTTGGGCTTTGATATTGATTCCAAAAGGTCACTTCTAGTCTTTTGGTCTTGCAAAATAATGATCTGTTCACACTCCCTAAAAGCTACATCTACAAAGCTCTCCCTCCACCCGCTGGATATCCCTCCTATCATGAACAAGAGAGAGTAGGTAAATACGTTTCGCTATGATATTCATGGTCTGGAATTACTTTCTTCTTTAAAGTGTTGCCCTAGTGATGGGAATAAAAGCCAATTTTAAGGAAATGTCCACAACCAAGAGTTGACCAGAAGTCACAATAGGCAAATCGGTGTTTGTTTCAGTTTAAAATTACTATAGAAAATCACCACCAGGTCAAATAACGCAATGTTAGTCGGTTTAATTTTTGACGTCTTTCAGTTGGACCGATGACCGGTCTGCTGTCGCAGAGTACCGTAGTTTATATAAAGGTAGTAATTTTCATCCAATATCGCAAACCCTGTTGGTGTTCTCTTGTCTATGTCACGAGGTAAAGTCAGTTGGTGAGCAAAGTTTGGCTATTTCATCGTGTAGTGCAGGTGGTTCCGCTACAATGTGTGTTATCCCGGATGCAGTCTACAACCCCTATAGTTTTTCGTTTTTCCTTTTGTTCGTAATGATTATATATGTGTTTTATGTAAGCCTGCCAAAAATTTTCGCGCACTTCGCGCGCTTTACAATTTCACGATTCAGATTCTAAAGTACACTATCAGTGCGCAACTCAGTTTTTGGAGTATTCAGTGACCCTTTGCAAAATATGCCCTGCAATGGCATGGGATCGTTAGGCTCCTTTATGTCCCCTTCTCACTATGTTTTGGTGTGGGAAGGTGGGTTAAGGTCGAGAAATCGCATCTGGTCTGCCCCCCCCCCCCATGTCAAACATCTTCCTACGCCGCTGACCCATGGTCGGTTTACTTATTTTGGCTTACAAAAGGGTGAATTCTGTGATAAAACCTAAAATTTTCGGTACGCTTTGTCCACTCTTTCTCAGTTCCGTTATACTTATAGCTAAATAGGCTAGTACAAACTCTTTCAAGGAGAATGCACGGATTTATGTAAATATCATTTCGGTCAACGTTCTCTTGTGTCTGTCGTGCGTTACGGCTACTGACTCGAGGAGGAAAGTAGGCCAACAATGGAAGTTATGCCCGAAAGGGCCCAACTGCCGGCACAATTGTCCTGTATAAGCTTTAAATAAATACAAATTCTTATGAGTGTAGGCTTACCCCAAAAATTTTCGAGCGTTCCGCGCGCTTTGCAATTTCACCGTTTAGATCATTCCAGTTTTTGCATATTTCTCGGTTGATCCTTTCTTTGTCTGACGTTTATTAGAATCAAACTTAAAAAAAAAAATGAATGTGCCCTTTTGTTGTTGGACCCCCCCCCCCCCCTCAAAAAAGACCCTAGATCCGCCAACGATTAGTATTAATTACAGTGCGCTGTATTATCAGCATTGCAGTGGCTTAGTTGGTATGGCGCTCGACTCCGTTTGTAAGTACGTGAGTTCAAGTCCTCCCGGAGACTGGGCAGTGTGTTTTTCTCGTTTTGCTTTTTTAATGTTGGGGAACTGTCGTATTTTTACAGTTGCTTTCTCTTTCATATCTCAGTTCTTTTTGTAGCTTCTATCGACTTCTCATCGTCCCCAATTTTCTTTTCTTAATTAGGCTTCCTTTTGTTAATCATATCTTACTGTAAATTTCCAAATCAGGTCACGACGCGCTATTGCATGTAGCCTACATTATAAAGGCGAACAACCCCCCCTCCCCTTTCCACGATGCATTTTTTCGGTTGAAATTGCTAATAGTTTTATGAATTTTTTCCCATTCTTAGATGAAACCGATTCCATATTTCATGTAATTTGCATTTGATACGAAAGGTATCAATAAAGACAGGGCTCCCGGCTACGTAAGTAGCCGGGAGACCTGTCTTTATTGATACCGAATTTGCCTAGGTTCCCAAAGCAACTCTTGTTTCTAAAGGAAAGCCACTCTGGACTGAATATTCATAAATGACCGACTGTAAAATGCTCGTCTTGTGATGCAACTATGGATTAAGTTTCTTAGGGGTAGGGCTAAGCATCTGCCAACAATAGGTGACCATTGTCCACGTTTCATGGTGCGATGATTTGTAAAAGAAGAGAGCGGTTCCTTTAAACTTGACCAAGTCTCCCTCTGCGTTTTCCCTGCCGTTTAAGGGGGCGCTCCACCATTCCATAAAATTGCACTTTGGCTGGGGGGGGGGGTGAACCCTCTACATGTAGTCCCTAAAAATTTTGTTTGGGGTGAGTTTTGACCCTGTTATGAGAGGGCAATGAATCCTTCGTTAGATGTATTTTGGTAGTGATTGAGTTGGAGATTATGCTGTCAAAAATGGTTGAAATTCATACCACCTGAGCCGATTGTGATGTTTTGGAAAGACAGCGGACCTATCTCATATATTGGTGAGTGACAAGGGGCGGGGGTGGCGGATCACAAGTTTCTTATTCATGCGCCTGTAGTTCAAAAAGTCAATGGTCATGCTGCAAATATTCTTATGTGCCAGTAACAACCAACTCGTGAGCTTTGCATTGATGGGTCACATGGTGGTGTTGAAAACTTTGACAAGGAATGAGAGGCAGCTTAAGAAGGCCCGTTTTAGTCTGTAAATCGGACCAAATTTTAAGTGCTGCATGAGGTTAATAATAAAGCAATGATTACGGGTTCGTTGAATACAGCCTTGTACATCCGCCTATGCAGGATCATTTAATTGAAGGGGGAAGGTGACTTCAAATTTGACAAATGCCGAGTATAACGGCCTATGGAAGAGTGTAGTAAAGTGTCTTCAACCCGGGGCGTCCCCAACGCCCTCCACCTCCCTCCCTTGATAAGCTCTTAATGTGAATGCAAAATTCTTCTTCAGGCTAAAAATGCCAATCACTGAACAGTCAACAAGCTGGCCGTTATTAGATATTTATATTACTATATCATTACGGTAAGGATTTTGCAAAGAAGTCTTAGCATTTATTTAAACTTCAAAAAGCGCGCACGTGTACCAGCAATCATTCTTACACTGATTCGCGTACACTTGATTTTAGTCCGTTTGAAGGCCTTTGAAAAGTTCTAGCACTTTTCAGTCACAAATAAGTATAGCTCGAACTCCACAGCGTACGAAGGGCGATGAAAATGTTGTGATCGAGTTGGAGGATTTGAAGAAAGTCAGGGGACTGATCGTCATCGGGACAGTGGTATAACCAGAAAAAGGTAGGTGCCATGTATGTCCCTCGTCAAGGACGGACCCCCCCCCCCCACGGGCGTTGAAATTTCCCAGTGTCGTCGGGAAACGTTAAAATATGAAGTAGTGCACAATAGCCAGTCGCCCCTTGTGGTTTTCTTGATATTTGGACTAAATGAGGGCAGATCCTGTAGTGAATCCCTCCAATTTTACGCCTGAAAACCCAACATGCGGGCCGAAAATTTTGAATTTTGCTCTCGACGACCTTACGGCACTCTGTCTCCCTTGTCGGGGCTTCAGGCTGCAGTCATACGTAGGGATATTTGGACCCCTGTCGCGCAAATTCTGGCGCTACCCCCTGCCAGCGTCGGGATTATACATTTTATCGTACCTGTTAGACCTATCCCGACTACATGTTTACCGAAGAAATTGGAAAATTTTGCGACCGGCAAGACCACGGCTTCCTGAGCTTTACCCCTCCCCCACCCCTATTGATGTCATTCATAGGGCAGGCTACTAAGAAACATTTACAGGCCGTGCTATAAACATCAAGAGCGTAACATTCAAGCAATATTGGAAAAAATCTTTGGAGCGTGTTTCAGGTAATTTAAAGTACGGTATAGGCTACCAATATTTAAGGATGCAGGTCAAAGGACCGGTGCTCGCTCCAGCTCCCGATCCGCTTTACATCCGGCCCTTCTACTTGTATATCACACGACTGTACAATTTAGACTATTCATATTAATTACAGTGCGCTGTATTATCGGCATAGCCGTGGCTTAGTTGGTATGGCGCTCGACTTCGATTGTAAGTACGTGAGTTCAAGTCCTCCCGGAGACTGGGCAGTGTGTTTTTCTCGTTTTGCTTTTTTAATGTTGGGGAACTGTCGACTTTTTACAGTTGCTTTCTCTTTCATATCTCGGTTCTTTTTGTAGCTTTTATCGACTTCTCATCGTTACCAATTTTTCTTTTCTTAACTAGGCTTAATATCCTACTGCAAATTTCCAAATCAGGTCACGACGCGCTATTGCATGTAGCCTACATTATAAAGGCGAACAACCCCCCCCCCCTTTCCACGATGCATTTTTTCGGTTGAAATTGCTAATAGTTTTATGAATTTTTTCCCATTCTTATATGAAACCGATTCCATATTTCATGTAATTTGCATTTGATACGAAAGGTATCAATAAAGACAGGGCTCCCGGCTACGTAAGTAGCCGGGAGACCTGTCTTTATTGATACCGAATTTGCCTAGGTTCCCAAAGCAACTCTTGTTTCTAAAGGAAAGCCACTCTGGACTGAATATTCATAAATGACCGACTGTAAAATGCTCTTCTTGTACTGCAGCTATGGATTAAGTTTCTTAGGGGTAGGGCTAAGCATCTGCCAACAATAGGTGACCATTGTCCACGTTTCATGGTGCGATGATTTGTAAAAGAAGAGAGCGGTTCCTTTAAACTTGACCAAGTCTCCCTCTGCGTTTTCCCTGCCGTTTAAGGGGGCGCTCCACCATTCCATAAAATTGCACTTTGGCTGGGGGGGGGGGTGAACCCTCTACATGTAGTCCCTAAAAATTTTGTTTGGGGTGAGTTTTGACCCTGTTATGAGAGGGCAATGAACCCTTTGTTAGATGTATTTTGGTAGTGATTGAGTTGGAGATTATGCTGTCAAAAATGGTTGAAATTCATACCACCTGAGCCGATTGTGATGTTTTGGAAAGACAGCGGACCTATCTCATATATTGGTGAGTGACAAGGGGCGGGAGTGGCGGATCACAAGTTTCTTATTCATGCGCCTGTAGCTCAAAAAGTCAATGGTAATGCTTCGAAAATTCTTATGTGCCAGTAACAACCAACTCGTGAGCTCTGCTTTGATGGGTCACATGGTGGTGTTGAAAACTTTGACAAGGAATGAGAGGCAGCTTAAGAAGGCCCGGTTTAGTCTGTAAATCGGACCGAATTTTAAGTGCTGCATGAGGTTATAATAAAGCGATGATTACGGGTTCGCTGAATACAGCCTTGTACATCCGCCTATGCAGGATCATTTAATTGAAGGGGGAAGGTGACTTCAAATTTGACAAATGCCGAGTATAACGACCTATGGAAGAGTGTAGTAAAGTGTCTTCAACCCGGGGCGTCCCCAACGCCCTCCACCTCCCTCCCTTGATAAGCTCTTAATGTGAATGCAAAATTCTTCTTCAGGCTAAAAATGCCAATCACTGAACAGTCAACAAGCTGGCCGTTATTAGATATTTATATTACCATATCATTACGGTAAGGATTTTGAAAAGAAGTCTTAGCATTTATTTAAACTTCAAATAGCGCGCACGTGTATACCAGCAATCATTCTTCCATTGATTCGCGTATACTTGATTGTGGTCCGTTTGAAGGCCTTTGAAAAGTTCTAGCACGTTAAAGTCACAAGTAAGTAAAGCTCGAACTCTACAACGCCCGAAGGGCGATGAAAATGTTGTGTTCGAGTTGGAGGATTTGAAGAAGGTCAGGGGACTGATCGTCATCGGGACAGTGGTGAAACCAGAAAAGGGTAGGTGCCATGTATGTCCCTCGTTGAGGACGGATCCCCCCCCCCCACGGGCGTTGAAATTTCCCAGTGTCGTCGGGAAACGATAAAATATGAAGTAGTCCACAATAGCCATTCGCCCCTTGTGGTTTTCTTGATATTTTGATTAAATGAGGGCAGATCCTGTAGTGAATCACCCAAATTTTACAATTTTACGTCTGAAAACCCAACATGCGCTCCGAAAATTTTGAATTTTTCTTTTACACGGGCCTGTATGTGATCATTCCATGCAGGAAGTTGTCAGGGAAGGAGATCCAACACTTATATGTCCTTCGAGGCTACGTAATTGCCGTCATCAATCTGCCCTTTGTCTTGCTCTTGAGACCTCTTTAAGACATGAAAGAGATACTGATATACTGAAGACAATGGGTTGTGTCGTCTGCTTCATCTCAAAAACTCATCATGATGATTTTTCCAGTTGGCATTACACTGCCAGTCGTCAATTAGAAATTAAAAAAAGATTAAGCTTTCGTCGTTTGGGGTCGCAGTTAAAGTCATTTCAATAAACATCAATCAAGAACTTTTTTGAATCCTCCTTCGTTGACAATGCTTGATACTAATGCGGAAAGTTGCGAAAATTGTGATTATTTTTATATTTTTATAGGCTTGTGTCAAGTAGGTGACCCATCAAGGTCATGGGAACACAAAGAACTTAAGGTAGTTAAACATTTATTGATAGTTGTTTAACTTAAAATCTTTATTAAAGCTTAGACCTTGTCGGCAAAGAGGCTGCACTTCAAAGTAACGTGTTAACAATAACCTTTCTTTCTGGATTACCTGGGTTTGAAAGGAGCAGACAATCATTAAGAAGTGTAAGTCAGAAAAGGCTAAACAATGGGAATAAAGGGACCTGTCAATCAAATTTTGTTACCTGAAAAGGGATTAAATTATTTTCAAGCACATATTGTCTGACGGATTTAAGCGTTGGATCTCCTTCCCTGACAACTCCCTGTCCCCTGTAAAGTGGCTGTCTATTAAAAAAAAAAACACCGAGAAACTTTACCGATTTACAAAGGGGAATCCCAGTACCACAGAAATCAATGCTACGGATAGGTGGAACTGGCAACCTGTTAGGAGTACTAAAAAGAATCGATGCAGTTTTGTTTACATTAAGTAATAACTTATTTGCACAGAACTATGTGCGAACCTTGAATAATTCATTGCTAACAATATGCATTAAAGTCTTCGGATCTTCATGGGAGCAGAAAATATTAGTATCATCAACGTACAAAATAAAGTGCAATTTGTCACTAGCCTTACATAGATCATTGATGTAAAGAGGTCCAAGAATTGAGCCCTGAGGGACACCACAATTAATAGGTAGGTAAGTTGAATGTACATTACGAATAACTACGAATTGTTTTCTATCACATAATTAGCTCCTAAATCAGTTGAGTAGAACACCCCTGACACCGTAGTAGGCTAATTTAACTAGTAATGTCTAGTGATGTGGACAATCAAATGCCTTGGAAAGATCAAGAAATGTCCAAGAGAAAAAAGTTTCTTCTCAAATGCGTCGGTCAACATCTCAGTAAAATGTAAAAGAGCATGTGCAGTAGAGCGACCTGCATGGTAGGAAGCCAAATTGAAAATCATATAACATGTCACACTTAACTAGAAAATTATACAAACGATCAAACATTAACTTCTCAAGAATTTTGGAAAACATGGTGATACAGATATAGGCATTAGCGGCTCGCCATAGGGACACGGGGGGCACTTGCCCCCCAAAAGTTTGCAAAGCATGGTCTTCAATTTTCCAAAAAAATAAATAAAACAAAACATGTAATTCGACATGGGTTAGGCCCTCGCTTTTCCTTGACTCGGTTTAATATTGACGAAGTGAATAACTCCAATGCAATGTCGCGAAAGATTAAACATTAATAAAGTGCTAATAAGTAAAGTGGCTGTCTATTAAAAAAAAAAACACCGAGAAACTTTACCGATTTACAAAGGGGAATCCCAGTACCACAGAAATCAATGCTACGGATAGGTGGAACTGGCAACCTGTTAGGAGTACTAAAAAGAATCGATGCAGTTTTGTTTACATTAAGTAATAACTTATTTGCACAGAACTATGTGCGAACCTTGAATAATTCATTGCTAACAATATGCATTAAAGTCTTCGGATCTTCATGGGAGCAGAAAATATTAGTATCATCAACGTACAAAATAAAGTGCAATTTGTCACTAGCCTTACATAGATCATTGATGTAAAGAGGTCCAAGAATTGAGCCCTGAGGGACACCACAATTAATAGGTAGGTAAGTTGAATGTACATTACGAATAACTACGAATTGTTTTCTATCACATAATTAGCTCCTAAATCAGTTGAGTAGAACACCCCTGACACCGTAGTAGGCTAATTTAACTAGTAATGTCTAGTGATGTGGACAATCAAATGCCTTGGAAAGATCAAGAAATGTCCAAGAGAAAAAAGTTTCTTCTCAAATGCGTCGGTCAACATCTCAGTAAAATGTAAAAGAGCATGTGCAGTAGAGCGACCTGCATGGTAGGAAGCCAAATTGAAAATCATATAACATGTCACACTTAACTAGAAAATTATACAAACGATCAAACATTAACTTCTCAAGAATTTTGGAAAACATGGTGATACAGATATAGGCATTAGCGGCTCGCCATAGGGACACGGGGGGCACTTGCCCCCCAAAAGTTTGCAAAGCATGGTCTTCAATTTTCCAAAAAAATAAATAAAACAAAACATGTAATTCGACATGGGTTAGGCCCTCGCTTTTCCTTGACTCGGTTTAATATTGACGAAGTGAATAACTCCAATGCAATGTCGCGAAAGATTAAACATTAATAAAGTGCTTTCAAAACGACATTTTTTTCGGCGCGCTTGGCACGCGTTTTCTTAGTTGCTTGTTCGCTACTATATATACTTCATACATCACCAATGGAACTACCATAAGGGCGAGCTAAGGTTATCAAAACAAATGATCACGATGTGATTTTTGTAATCTGATTAGCTTAGACATCATAATGTCATTTACAGAGGGAAACGGTAATGCGGGGAGTTGAATGCCCATAGTTTTGCAGACACTTCAGAGCTTTCGGGGTCATTCGATACACAACCCTTTAGCCGTGTTGATTATCATACACGACTAAAAGCAGTTTTGTCCAGGTGTCGCATGGCCAGATTAGCATATTTATCTGTCTACAAAAAGTTGTAACGGGCATGTAGCCTAAACGTATTGTGTTTCCCATAGCAGAAGAGATTTCCCTTCCCTTGTCCAAATTGACAGCGCCGTTGATCCACGAGCGGTCTTATGACTGTCAAATGGCATGTTATAAGCAAAGGGTTTTCCACTTCTGTGCTAAAGTATACCGTTTCAGTTGATTTAAAATAAAGACACCAAACATTCAATCTAAGTTCAGTGTAGTGAGACTTTTTGGCCTAGCTATTTGTATATAGGATGAGACGTCGTTCTGACGTAGGGGAATTTCCCTCCCCCTTTAAAAAATTTCATTTCGGAACGCTACTGAGATCCAAAATAGTGCTACCATTTCATCGTTTTCAAGTGTCTTCAGTGCTCGAAATTTTCGTTAGTTTAAGTAAAAAATCCAGAAAACCAACATTTTATGGTTTCTTGGCAAAGCTGAAACACATTGTGACACAATGAAAAAGAAAGCAAAATATTTAAAGGTGGCGCTCATTTTATACAAATGGATCAAACCACTTTGCCCATTTCACCTGCCTTTTACTCCCCCTATGGAGTAGCGATCGGCTGATACGGTTGTATTTATTTTCATAGGCGTAGAAAGCGGGGGGGGGGGGGGGGGCGGGGGGCTAAAGCCCCAGTCAAAATGTGAGGGGGCTGAAGTATACTTCCGCCCCCAAGATCCAAGGGCAAAACCCCCTTATTTGTCTCTTCTGTAAGAAATGTCAAAAGCTTACAGTAATTTTCCTCAAAGTTTGTCCAAAGTGTTACACCAAATTGCATCTGAGGGCCCTCAAATACCCAAAAATTTTCCAGAGGGGAGGGGGACACGGTGTCCCCCCCTTAGACCCCTCCCCAGGACGGCGATCCGAAACAAGGTTCCCCCCGTCTCGAAAGGCTTCCTACGCCCATGTTTATTTTTAAAGTAGTCAGCTCATGACTGACTCCCTGAAATGGTTTTGGAAGAGCTCTTGAAAACTACATGGGGCATCGCTGTAATACATTATAATAACCATAATCCTATTGTACTATCCGGAGCTGACCATAAATATTGCCGGGGGGTCTTCCGAACCTCCCTAAATAGTGAATACGGACTTGAGTTTGTCTCCCCCCCCCCAAACAAAATTTCTTAGAGCCGCCCATGGATATAGGCCTATAGTTGCTTACAACATTCCTATTTCCATTCTTAAATAGAAGAATAACACGAGCAATTTTGATAGTTTTGGGAACAATACCCTGTTGAAGTGAAAGGTTAAAGACATGAACTAAGGGACCACATATCAGAGGAGCAAACAGCTTTTACCATTTTTGGTGGTAGTGTCATCAGGACGTGAAGCTGAGTTTTTAAGATTTAAGATATTCTAAAGGCTGGGAGGGATGGAGAGTCCTTGTTCGACACCACTATTTGACAGCTGAACCGACTCAGTGAAGCATGAATCGGGTAACTTCCTGTGTTACACAACCAGAAAACGATCAAAGGGAAAACCTATGCCGAACAAGCAGGTTTTGAGCCCCCAGAAAATTTCTCGGAGGTATCACGGGTTTGATCCAGGAACCTTTAGAATGCAAAGCAGTATACACCCAACTACCAAGTCAGCTTCACCCTTAAAGGGGACATGGTATTCCCCCAAACCAAGGAGTTGCTAGCAACTCCCTGCCCAAACATATTAGGAATATAGGCATAGCCCTAGAGCTCTAAATACAGTTAATGACTGCACTTTGATTGACATTGATTCAAACAATGTAGCTCCGTTCTGGTTGATCAACAATGACTTGTACAGTCAGTTGTCTTTCCAATTAAGCTCATATGTGACAATATTGCCCAGAGAAATTTAAACACGGGCTACTGTGGCTCTGTTGGAGGTGTACTAGACAGGTGGTTTGGTTTAAATTGGAGGCGGAGCTAGAAGTAAACTTAGTCGGGAGAATTGCTACTCACGGTCCGGGATGAGATTAGAAAGCCTTTAAACATTTTGTTGTTTCTTTCATTGTGTCACAATACACTTCATCTTTGCCAAGAAACCCTTAAAATGTTGGTTTCCCGGCCGGGATTGTTTTCTTAAAATAACGAAAATATTAAGACACTTGAAAATTATGAAATAGCACTTTTTTGGATCTCAGCACCTCCAGATACAGTCAGAACTCTCACTAAAGTTTGATCAACTATTTGACGTTCATTTTAAAACAACTGAAACAACACGGCAGTTTTTAAAACATTCTGGCAATTCGGTTCAAAATTCGGGCAAAACATGACTTTTGCCCCTCCGCGTTCTCCCATGCGCTTCTTCTACTACTGAACGGGGATGCCTTTAGAAAGTTCAGCTAATTCAATGTGATCAGACACCTATACAGCTTCGAAGTAAAAATTATTGCATTTTACATTAACCTGAAGGGCATTTCAAAGTCGGCCTACAACCTATTGTTGACCCAACCTCAACACTGGTTATGGGTTGTTAAACGCTGACATTGGTTTCGGTTCGCAAATGGTATGCGGCCCAACAATAGTCCACCAGAAAATACTAAGCTGGTCATTTTGGTATCAAGCCAACCTCATAATTCTTTTAATAACAGCTATTTCTTAACGTTACATTCACAGTGAATATGCTGCAAAATGTTCACTTACACTGTGGGAATTTTTGCTAAAGCGCGGTTCACACTGCCACACAACGCACGACACGACGGCGACCACCCACCGCGTCGGCTGTGGTCGTGGCGGTGTGGCCGGTGTAAAAGGAAATGGTGTCTCTCCTGGAAAATGTGTCCCACCACTCACATTTTCCAAAAAAATATGTCCCGCCGGACAATATTTCTCAGGAAATAGTGTCCACCCGCCACAGGAAAATGTGTCCGCGGGACACAATTTTACGAGGAAATAATGTCTGCATATAAGCAACAGGAAAATCTGTCCTTCGAAA
>JAIZAY010000941.1:0-25190 GCA_029531755.1 Holothuria leucospilota
GTTAATCTAGGTGAATATTCAAGGGGGCTTTCAGCCCCCATTTTCGAAATCTCTGGATTCGCGCCTGAAAGTAACCATGTTAGATTATAATTAGGACGTAAATCGTTTGAATTCTGTAAAAACTCAAAAAATACTCTTACTCGTATTTTAAGGTAAGGCAAAGCATAGCGTAAAGGGTTTGCCATCGAAGTCAAGTTTGACATTTTTTTCTTAATTTCAGAGGGACAGCATTCCTTCATCAACCGATATTATTTAAGCTGTTTGAAGACAACGAAGGCAATTCTTTTTCCACTGTAGGCTTATTCTTTTGATAAGATGATACCTTTTCAGCGAAGACAGTTCTGTTTAAAGTCGTAACAACACCTCTCATATTTTTAGCTAAGTTTTATTAAGCATTTGTTTGGTTACGGGGAATGGTCATTTGGATTGTATATTTGCATATTAAATCCGAATTTAGGATGGAATAGACTTATACATTTGAACGAAATTAAATCCTTGTTGTGTACTATCAATTTGTAAAAAGAGACCTCTTGGCCTTGAGAGATGTTACTATTCTAATTTTACCTATGAAGGTACAGTGCAGGTGAAGTAATGAGCTCGAAGACGCAATTGTTTGATACACTGTTAAAAATGTAAATTGTAAAATGTAAATTAACAGGTAATAAAATAAAGAAATACAAAAGGAATACAGAAATGTTCTGGCAATTAATTGCCAGAAAATTTCTGTATTTCTTATTAATTTCTTTGTTTTTTTTTCTGTAAATTAACAGACAGTTTTTACAGTGTACAAACAACTTCCACAGGAATGCATTTCAGAGTTCTTCACATGAGCAACTGCCCTACGTTATGCCAGCGGGTTAGCAGCATGGTACACCCCACTTTAACGATAGGATTAAAACATTTTTCGCCCGTCAATACAGCATAGGGGTTTTCCTTTAATTAAAAGGAAACTAGTAAGAACTTTCCTGAGGATGAGAAGTGACTGCACAGTCTTTACGGACAATGCTGTATACTATTTAATGAAAACAGAAATACAAATGCGCAAACTAAGGATTTCAGCCGATAACATAGTATTCTGCAGAAGTGTGATTCTTTTCAGGATAACATATAGTGTAGATACAGGAAACCACATTATTTTGTGAGTTTGCCTCTGTCACTGCCACAGTGGCTTTGTTCAGGGAATTGCTGTTTGTCAAATAGCAACTCTCTGCTTTGTTGAAGGTAAGTTCATGAAACGTAAGCAAGACTGATTAATTACTAAAACAACAGTATTACAAGGAAGTTGCGTGGATAATTCTCTTCTCGTGATAAGATTTCCTGCTATCTACTTCAAAAGCCTTTGAAATTCCCCTTGGTGATAAATTTTTAAATTGTAGTGGCATTAAACGGTGAATTCTACCTCCGTGATGCAACTAGGAAATTGAGTCTACCCCCCGCACCTTCCTCGTTGTAAGATTCTGCCTCTTTCTCCTAGCTGAACAGACATTAGTCTGAAAAAAAACCCTGTTGAAACCTGTTGAGTAGGTCAGGTTTGAATATGTACAACAGGTAATTAAAAAGGAATTCAACAGCTTTCAACAAGATTCGACAGATACCAAAAAAAAAACCCAACAATTACCTGTTGACGTACGTTTACTTTGGTCAACACATAAATTAATTGGTATATTGCCTGTTCATATCTAACAATACTGTGGCGATGGCCCTTGGGTCGTTTAAACTTGTGTTTTGGTGTTTAATGCTGTTCGTTCTTCCATTTAGAAAGTTACGTAATAAGTTATCTGTAAGTCATCCCAGGGAGAGTTCCTGTTTTGTTTGGGGTAAGGGAATAGGGTAAGGCTCACTTGCTGGCTGTTTGTGTTTTGGTAAGTACTATGTCCTTCGAGTAATAAAATATTTGTTTGGTGACCGGTCACCTTCTGTAACTCTAAGAGGTAATTTGTACATTTTAAATTAATATATAGCTTTTCATTTCTGTTAGGCAAGTCACTCTTTAAACCTATTGGAATGTTTGTATTAAATCTATTAAAGTTGGGCCGAAAGCACGGCATTTTCTAACTGTCTAGAATTCCTTCTGTTGTATTGTATCCTGTATCCGTCCTTACCGGATGTGAGCCCTCAGCTGTCTCCCAAAATAACCCGCTGCCCCATCCTGATTGGTGTTACAATACCAGTTCAAATCTGTTGCAATTTAAACAGGTGTGAACAGAAAATTTCTCCTGAGGGAATGAGAGCTTCCACAAGCTTACTAAGGAGGTTTACTCACTTCCCGACATTATCCAAAATGCGACAGTCGTTTCTACCCTTCCAATGTACTTCTTTAAGTAAAAACACTGTTATATTGCACTTTTTGTCCTGTGACGTCATATGCACGGGATCTATAGGATGGAGCCTACATAATGACCCTTCTGCTTTGACCTAAGATAGTTCCATGTTAACAGGCTGAGGACGGAAGTTCTGTGAGTGTACACCCAGACCTCTACCTCAAAGGATTCAAGGGGTTAACACAAACGATCCTCACACATCCACGCGGGCCTGTACCCAGTTGGGGTTGCAGATTCAAGTTTAGTAGGACCGAAATCGCACATGTGTGTACGAGTAAATAAAAAAGTCCTTGTTTCTTGTACAGTCTATTTCGCCTTTGTATAGAAGTGACGTGCCTTTCCAGCAACTCTCATACCCGAACGCGTATTTGTGATGGTATGCCTTCTACAATATAACCTCCATTTTTTTCCAAGATTACCCTTACAATTTTTACGCTCTTGTTGTCCCTTAATCTACATTCTACACTCGATAAGTCGAACACGTCAACTTACCTTTGATAAGGATTTCTTCTCCTGATTTCACCCATCAATACTTTGTGCTGGTCTATACAAATAAGGGTAGATATCACTTATGTCCTTCACACGTTGTATCTCAAGAAGCTTCTTTTTATGTCACCTAACCTTCTTGAAATTGATAACAGTATGGGAATAAATTAGACCAAATGACGTAACTAAACCAGTATACCCACTCTGAGTTTTTTAGGAAACATAAATTACTGTAAAGAGCAATATTTCAATGGTTACATTTTCTTTTTTTATTCGTCATTTGTTAGAATCTCAGCATGTTACGTTTGGAACTTATGACTTTTCAAGACAATAATCATTCCACTGGCATACCAGTGACATGCATTATGGGAAATATGTGTTGTCATATACAACTAATGAAGCACTCGACTATCTTTTATTAATAGCCTTGAATGCACACTACGGCTTTTAAAAAATCACCTCTTAAACATTTGTACTTAAGTAGTAACTAAAGTGGGTATCTTTGATTCTGTGGTTGGCTTGAATGTCTTGCGGGTGGGAAGAAGGATGATAGTGGCTGCCTGGGACTTCTGAAAGTGTATGCTACTCAAGGTGCCCTATACCTGGAATTCTAACAGACATAGGCGGGATTATAGGGGCAAGCGTGGGCACTTGCCCCTCCCCCACTTTTTTCCAGAGCTTAAAAAATAAAAAGATTAAAAATAAATGAGCAAAAGTAAGCAGGACCAGACAAATTATAAGGGAATTTTAAATAACCTATTATGATTAAATTTTGCAATGTTCAATGAAGGAAAATATTAATATCAAAAATCATAAAATTGTCAGAATTTTTCCTCGGCGCGCTTCGCGCGCACCATCAGAGAAAACCGACTAGTTGAATTGAAAATTTTGTAAAATTTCTTTCGTCCTACGCCCCACTACTGTGACTTGAAGCTCTGAAATAAGGATCACTGGAAGTACTAATGTACGTCATAAAATATACTATGTTCCTTGCAAAAAAGTCCCTAACCCTACCCATGTATACGGAACCGCAATTCTCGACAAAACAAAAGAAAAAAATCGGCGTGCCTCAATGAGCCTTACATAAATCGATGTCTCATTAGTACTGCCTTGCGTAGGAAAACTTTGGTGGAATTAACTCGTTATTGTTACTTCCTGTAGGAGAGCTTGACTAAATTACCGTTCCCAAAACCCTCGCTACACCTCTTGCTATTCACTCTTAAATTTGCGATCATCCTATGAAATTTATTACATTAGCAATTCAAATTACACCTGGTTGAAGCAGGATTTTCTCAAGAAATGGTCCAGAATGGCCGCAAAAGGGGTCAAATTTAAGAAAGATGTCTTGGGAGGACCCTCAGCCCCCAGCCTCCTCCTTAGCGCCTTCGGCGATGGCGGTTAAAGGCTTCGCCGGCCACAACTTCCCAAGATGCAACCTCCAATAAAAACTACTTCTCTGGCACTTCAACTGCGGATGCCCTTGACAATGTCCATGTTAAAACTACCCACAAAAGATTTCATTGACTTCTTTAAGTACCACATAGTCTATAACCTTCAAAATCGACACTACCTTAGTTTTCACACTTATAAAATAGTTGTGGGACACTTGTCCCAGACTATCGACAAAATGAAACTTGAAAGAAAGCCTCCATGGAACAGGATATAGGTTCCCATATCCTGCTCTTTGGAAAGAGCAGGTACCTGGGGAAAGTAGGAAAAAATTTTAAATACTGAAAAACAATAGGTTACAATTAAAATGTCTCAAACGTTGTCTCAACACTGTTTTTTTTTTCTGCGCGATTCGCGCGCACCCGTTTTAAATGTTGCTTTAGCACGTCGCGCTTCCGCGGCGCCTTCGGCACCGTTTGACAGTCCACCTGGCTTTACCCCCTCCCACTTTCAGACATCAAATCCCGCCCCTGCTAACAGATATTCCACATTCGCACGCCACGAAATTAAAATCAATCCCACAAGCATTGGCATAGTTCCAATGAACTAGGGGAAAGAACGGAAGAAATAAAGAAATAATATATATACTTTTGAAGACATTTTAATGACTGGTGTTTGCAGAATTTTGGAGGTGAGGAGGTCATGAATTTGTCATATGTGTGATTTCTTAACAATCTTAATGATTGTCTGAATCGGCCTAAACCCACGCATACATTTAAGGCTAGTTTCTAATGATAGCCTATCTGACGGATAAAACAAGATGAACTTATGAGTATAACTGCAAACAAATCAGCAAGGTTTTAAATTGGTCCGGAATTAACTCAACTGGCCAGACGTTTGTACAATATCGTTGACTAAGGTGGTAATAGGCACCAGTAGAATGAGGGCGCACTGTCCGTTATTTCAACATACCTGACCACGTCCCTGATCCGTAGTAGTATGATTTTTAGCAATCGTTCGCTTGTTGGCTGCTGACCTTTGGTCGTCCAAGTTGAAAAGTTAGTTTAGTATCTACGGCGGAGCTGCTATGTAGAAGGGAAGCAGCAAATTTCAAGTACGTACCGTACGTTTAAAGTTTCCGGTTACAATCCTTTTATGCACGGTGGGCCGACACAAAGATGTCAAAAGGGATAATAAGACTGTATGCAAACCAGCGATTTTCGGCTTTTTCTTAGCGAGACGTGCTTCTTACAAAGCGAACTGAACAGAACCCACCCACCCCCTCCTCGACCGGAGGAAATTCGTTCTTGCCTTCATGAATTAGGACACTAAGGTATACTTATTCAAAGCAGGGTTACATCATTCTCCTTTCAAAATTATCGTCAGAGTTTAATGGCATGTGTTTCTGACATTACACTGATGAATTACCACGTGCTGGATCAAATGGTCTCTGGGACGATCTGTGTACAGCTTGATTGCGCGGTGGAGATTAGCCAACTCTGATTCAAGGGCGTGGATCCATTTCCAAAGGTGGGAGGGGGGACTTTTAACCATTTGCGAATCGCCCGCCTGGGGGAGGGTCGAAGGGGAGGGTGCCCATCCCCCTTTCAAAAAAAAAAAAGGAAATCGGAAGGTACCTATATGGCAAATGGTGCCATATTTGGGCGCAATTTAGCTTTTGAAATGTAGTGTCAACCGTAATCTATGTTATATTATTGAAAAGTGAGGCGGTGGACTTTTTGGAGATGTCCCCCTTTCAAAAAAGTGAGGAGGACGCGTCCTCCCGTCCCTCCATGATCCACGCCCATGCTCTGGTTTACCTTTCTGCGAATTTCTCTTGAATAAAAAAAGGCTCTCAACATTCAAATAAGTAAAATAATGCGGTTTTTTACATAGGTCTTTACATACTAGAAAATTAAGAAATTACAAACGTTCCTCAACAAAATTATATAACCGAAGAAGAGATCTTAGTTTACAGAATGACTACCCTTCCAGTCAGTCTGTTTTAAATCCAAAGAAAGCCCGAAGTTTATCCCACATTCTCAGAATAGGTGTATGAGTGTTTCATTTCTCTCCACATAAAGCACACAATATTAGCAAGCTTCGTGTGGTGATTTAAGATGTTTGTTCCAGGGGTATTATTTATAAAACTTTACCAGTTTACTGAACATATTATTATTTGCTTTCAAAGAGTGAAAAGAGGAATTGTAACAATTATACTCCACTCATTATTTACATCTGGAAACATGGTTACATTTTAACACAGCCGTTGGAGGACAATTAGTCTTGTTCAAGACTCTAGTTCATTTCCGTCCACCATATTTTGGCTGTGAAGCATACGTAACAGTGGGCCCTCTAACCTACTCTTCTAGTTCTGAAGAGTTCAATCACTGGAGGACAATGCACCTTTTTATCACGTCTTTAAAGTACCCACGATGTTTAAGGGTCATTTTCGGTTTCTTCATTAACTTGCAGATTTCTACATCAGGCTGTTTCCAGGCCCACAGCCAGGCAAGGTAATGAAGGGGAGAGACAGCTTCCTGGGGGTTTCAGGGGGAGGCATACTAAAATTCATAAGGTAAGAGTAATTTTTGATCTTCTAGGGGGAATTTTTCCAGGGTGGTTCCTCCCTGGCCCCCTTGGCTACGGGCTTGGTATTTTCACTGACCACAAAGTGTCGCTTCCGATTTTTCGGCATTACATTAACACTTCCATAATTAACAGAAAGTCAAGTTCATCTAACTACCTATTACAAAGATTGTGTAAAACACTTCGGATATCCTCGTCAAGGAGGGTCTGAAAAATAAAGTGCATTCTCTTTTATTGATACATTAGTAAAAATGACTTATTCTAAAATCTGATGTGTTTATAATTTCCAGAGAATATCACTTCAAAGTTATTGAGAGGCTTTATATTTGATTGTAAACTGAGACAATAAAAAGCATACATCCTTTTTAATGCAATTATGACTTATCAATATTAAATATTTATCTTGCTCAATAAGTGGAAATAATCAGTGAAAATTCCCAAAACCTTAGGTATCATTAGGGACGTCAGTTATAGTAGCTCCCTGTTGTCATCCTGGTTTGTCTTTACCCACTCACAATTCTCACTATGTATAAACTTAGTTGAAATTTGGGTAATATCTTTCAGTCCGCCCTCAGTCATAGAGAAATTTAGAGCTGTTTACTTTGTCCCGCTGTCAGTCCAAGATCAGTCCAAGATATAACTAAAGACACAACTTCCGACTTCCCAAATAAACTTCATAGCAGGTGGAGAAGGCAACATTTACGACATATACTAATTTTGAAAGATCAAAGATATTTCTCCTCACAGGAATAAGTTCCTGCTGGGATCATGTATTAAAATTATTTTTAAAGGGGGTGTCAAATGTGACAATGTTTTAACATAGAACTTTTCCTAGGGAAGGAACCCCCACCCGTTACGCCTCCCACGGGTTCATGGTTTTTGTATATACTAGTATTACCATTGTCCGGACTGAGTGTCCCATACTGTATTTGTTTAGGTTTGGTGTCTAAATTGGATTCAATATGGTCGTATGTACCGGAAAGGGTCTTTTCGTATTGTTTTTGTACGATTTTCAAACAAGTACGCGTGTGAGACCAAGTTAAAATAGAAGGGCTTCATAGAGAAGTTTTACGTGGTCGATTCCGGTGGAACAGGAACCCATAAATTCGAATTCAGTGTCCCAAAATGCCACAGAAAACATTATTCCAAGCAGTGCGCATAAGTTTTCAGCTCATAGCATCTAAAACACTATCTGTAAAACAACGCCCTCTATATGTGAAATACTGCCTTGTATTTACAATGTTTCACATTTTCAGAGTTTCAATTCGGATGTAGCGTCCTCGAAAGCACTACAAAACATTCTCAAACCTTTTAAAACTTGTATTATTCTGAAGGGAACTACCCTCTTTGTCGCTAAATCTGGCGCCCATTTTGTTTATGCTAATTACAAAAATTGCTCAACACTGCCAGAGCGCACACAGCAGTTTTTTGCATCCCAGTACCGGCATGACAAGCAATATCAATTAAAAATATAAAGTTCAGACGATATAACAAGGTTTACGTAAAAATAGATCATTTTGCGACTGGGCAGCTATTATTGAAAAAAGTGTAATAATACATTATTGTTTCGAAAAAACACTGAACCACTTTACTGCAAAAATCAAAGTACTTTCAGCTCGGTTCATTTTAATTTTTTGACCGAAAATCGAATTTGCCAGCAGAGTCGGTCGGAGTCAGGGGTGGCGCCAGGATATTCCCGATGGGGGGGGGGGGGGGGCTAACCAGCCCGACGGGAGACCAGTACCCCATGCCCCGACAAATGCGATGAGTTGCCAAAAGGACGTCAAACGTAACATTTTCTGCGTGAGAAGCGCGCCGAAAGACTATGAAATCTTTTTCAAAAAATTGATAATTTCGGGAGTTATTGAAGAAAATTTGAAAATTTAGGGTCTTGATTGAAGAATCTGCCCTTTGAGCAAAATCAAGCAGGTCCGCGACTGAAGGTCGAATTGAAAATACATATTACATCGTGTAATGATTAAGCTCCACAACGAAATTGGAAAATTTCCCCGACGGGGGCATTTCCCCCCTGCCTCTGACCCCCCTCCTGCTGCAGCCACCCCTGAGACTGGCCGGAGTTTCATGAACGATGCCGGTCAGAAGTGACAATCGCGTTGAATGTAACAAACTTCAAGCCAAGGCTATGAACAAAGTTACTATATGGCAAAATCGTTTGAGCCTGTGACGCATCTGACTGCCAACTGCACCTGAAGCCAGGGAGGGGTCAGCGGCGTAGCTAGGATGAAATTTTTACGTGGGCCTAGGTATCAAATGGTGTGTCAAGGCATCGATAATCGCCGTCCTTAATTCTCACACATTTTATTAGGACACGCACAATTTTGGGGGGCCTGACAAACATCTGGGGAGCCAGGCCCCGGCCCCCGTAGCTACGCGCCTGCGTGGGGTTTCACGCTGAAGAGAGGTTGCTAATTTTCCCCAGGCTTCATATACCCAGTCAAATGAAATGGCTGACTGGTGTAGACTTAATTGCAAAACATACAGACCTTATGGTTACTTTCCCCCACGAATTAGGAAATGTAAACTTGTCTTTCCTTTGCGCAATCCCTTTTCCCCCTCCCCCACCCAAAGATTTCCAGTGCCACTGGAGTTTCGTTAGGATGATAATCGAATAGGAGTCACCAGCCAACTTGAACTTGAACGAGCTTGCCCTGACTGCAAAGAGGCCGAGTACTCAATTAACAAATTTGCGAGAAGCATTCCAGAAGTTGTAACAAAGCGGTTGCTAGGATACCAAAGTCCTGAGCGATGGTAAGTTTTCAAGATAAAAATGTTACTGAAATAGGACTAGAGGCCCTGACTGAAGGTATCGCATGCATGTGTCAAGCAGGTGAAATATTAACAAAGTCAGTGACGATTGGTCAATAAGTTGGTACGAAAGGAGCCTACTGTCTCCCCTGGTTACGCGCCTTAAATATTTGTGACCTTTGTCCTCGATTGTAAACCTTACCTTGCATGCATTGGGTATACGTATAGTGCATGTTATGATCGGCTAGGCGAGTTACGAAGGTACTTACGCACGACAGGGTAAACGGTGTAGGGAGTGTAACTAATTGTAATCAGGTAAAGGCTTAGGCTACACTTGGATACGAAACAGAACCAGAAGTAACTGGACCGCTTTCATGAGCCATAGTAAAAGAACTTTGAAAACAGTAACGGTAGGCAACGTTTGATAAAAGAAAAAGAATGGGTTCGGTGTGCTCTTCAAGTAAATCTGGTACCGTTACTACTCCGGCAACGAATCCACCTGCAACACAACCTGAAAGCATCAATGGTACTTCTAACGTTAAAGTTACGGAAACGACCAACAAACACACCGAAATAAATTCTAACACAAATGACGTGGGCTTCACTCCGAAAGATAGCAATAGAATAGAAGATGAAACAGAAACTGTCAAAGGTTTGTGCAATTTAAACCTACATCTGGAGAACATCTCTCCTCGAATCCTCACTAAGATTTTTTTTTTTATTGTTGACAAACTCTAGGCTATATAAGTTTACGGTAATTTTATATTGGCTGAGTTTAACAGTAACAGTTTAGGCTAGGCCTAACGTAGGCCCTAACTTGTTAGATTAATATTAAAATAGTCTAGTGTACTAGAAAGTCCAGACAACAGGCGTTCGCTAAGGGGCGACTGGTCCCTGATACCAGACATACAGTCTTATGAGCATAGACTTGATGATCTTGGTCTTTAATATGTCTTTAGAAATGAGAAGGTTTAGGGCAGATCTTATTGAAACTTATCATACTATTAGAGGTTTTGAGGAGAGAGCCTGCAAGTCTCTTTGAAATGAGGTTTGGATTTACTAGAGGGCACAGCCTCGTATAACTAAGGGCCACTGTAGTCTGAATACTAGGAAGTACTTCTTTACACAAAGGGTCATCAACGCCTGGAACCACTTGCCATCTGAAGTTGTTGACTGCAAATTTCCATCAATACTGTACCTTCACGGCCTTCGTCACCAAAGACTGTTTGGGGCGACCAATGGGGAATTACATGAGTCTCTGACTCCATTCCCTGTCAGCCACCTGCTTAGTCAGGTGGCACCAGGGATGTAGCTGCGGTGGGCGGCACTGGGCGGTGACACCCAGCACTCGATATTCCCGCCCGGCACTCCAGGCGAACACACGTCTCTCCGCCCACCAAATCTGCCTACCGAGACCAAAAACTAGCCCTAAATTTACTCCCTAAAGTAAATGAGGGAAAATGAAAAATTAATGACTGCAAAATGGGGTAGATGCCATGGGGTGGGATGAGGTGACGTGCTTTTCCAGATCAGACAATTAACCGGCACTCAAATTTGGCTAGCTACATCCCTGGGTGGCACACAGGTGAACAGACTTTGTATGCTGCGCTGAATATCTTCGGCGTGCAGTAAAAACCTTATACACCAATTTTATGGCGTGATTTTCTTGTCTTTTACATACAGTACACACTCTACTTAAAACACAGTACAACCATTTGGCACGGCGTAAAAATTGAGAAAAGATGTGACTGGCGTAAAAATTCAGTGTAGCAGATACGAACTTTCCAGACTGGGTAGTAAGTTACTAGGATGCCCAACTTACTGTTATCGTAATGTTACACTTAACAGTAGGTTACACTACAGTAGTGTTAGAGCTCAGCCTTCACTATTTACATAAAGCTGGCCCCAAAACAGCATAGGCACAGGCATGGCTACATGTACTACAGTACAGTACAGTGTTTGTCCGTGGCTTTCAAACTCAGTGTTTGGGTCACACTATAAAGTTAGGCCTGGCTGCCCATGCAGCACCAAGCCTGCTCCTTTGCAGTATACTATACTGCAGGGTTTCCCCTGGTATTCTTTCTGTGAGGCGGCCACCTCACAGTTTTGGCCACCACCTCACAGAAATTCCCTATAGTTACTACCCCTACTGTACTAGCTATAGAAGTATTGATACAGTAGTTCTCCCTCCAAAGCTGGCATCATATTACCCCCCATTGACTAATACCACCTCACACTCTCTAAAACCCAGGGGAAACCCTGATACTGTATAGGCAGAGGCCTAACTCAGTATCCAGTGCAACAGATGCAGTCAAAATGTCCCTTCACCAAACCGTTAATGTCCCCGCTTTTTAGGTACGGTAGCCTACAAAATGTCCCTATGGTATTGCATACGTAGCAGGGCTGAAATTTAGCACTCGTCCGATCGTCCGTGACGGGTAAAACTTGCATCGGACAACCACTTTCTCTCTTTGAACTTGTCCGATGGACGAGTAGATTTTATTTGTAACTGAATAGTTCCGTACATCAGCAGGAAAGTATGTCATAAAAATCCCCTTAAGAAGTGGCATTGAGACAATGGTATTGACTACCATTCATCATTGTACCATGCCAATAAGTATGGAAAAATGCAGAATTTAAAGTAAATGTTTGTTTTTTATGGCATAGACAGGAAATGGAATTGTTTATCTCTTGTTTGTCACTTTCATTCGGACAACCAAAAACTATTTCGGACAACCTAAATTTAGCTTCAGGTTGTCCGATGGGCAACATGAAGATTTCGTTAAAAATCAGGCCTGCGTAGGCCTATGTAATTTACCAAAAATGTCCTTGCCTTTGAACGATCTATGTACAGTACAGTATTCATAAAACCTCTTTAAAGTTTAAGTAAAGAGAAGTTTAAAGGGAAAAGTACTGTAGTCACCCCAATCACAGTTACTGTAGTACATGCCTCACCACTCTAGTTCATGAAAGGCCTGTTTTTATCATGTGACAATGTTTTTATTAGTGAATTGTGAAATTCAAGGAAAATTTCTCCTTGCTTTACCTATTGTTTGTGCTGTGTGTTCAAAATTCTTCGGACATGCTTGTAACATTTGCAGTACAGTAAGAGAAGATTTGCAAGAGTTTGCAGATTTTTGAAAGCCAATTTTGGGGTGACATCTGCCTATTGCCTTTAATTGTAATTGAGTTGTTGCAGATACTGGCATACTGTATAAGGAAATCAGTGACAGTTTTTTGGTTTTTAGAATGTCAGTAATATCACAACATGAGGAAAAGTACAGTACTTAGTGTAGCGCTGCACTAACCGTAGCTACTGTACTGTTACCTTTGCCCCCTGTACTTTGTCACTGCAATACCTGAATGTGTCATGCACATAAAGTTGCATTAAAAGTATTGCAGCATTAAATTGTAATTTGCATAAATTTCATTTTTCTTGAAGAAACAGAAAATTGTTAATCAAAATGTTAGGTGAAACTTTTCAAATAGTTACAAAACTACAGTATCATGGTACCAACAATTCAACCCAGGGACGTTTTGGTTGACTTACAGTATAGCAGGGACATATTGGTAAGGGGACGTTTTGGTTAAGGGACACTTTGACTGGTATAAAGCCTTACGGTTCTAGTACAATAAAGTTAGTTGATGAAGAGAGAAACTAGACTTGAATGAGACCTCATTTAGGCAAAAGGCATTATGGTGCTGAATTTTGAGCTGTTCAACCATGAAAGAATTTGAAAGATACAGTATGCTGGCAGCAAATTAGGGGAAAGGTTTCTTACCTACAGTACAGTAGATCTGCTAATGAAAAGTCATTTGACCCCTACAGTATGTAGCAATTAGGTAACTCACTGATGGTTCTGAGTCATTTTGGGCTCAGTTCTCTGTAAATGGATAGTTCTACTGTGTGCACAATGTTGCCCAGGGTTAGTGATGAGCTTCATATTTAGTGCCAATAAATATGTGGGTCCCAGCCCATTTTTTCAGACCCCTTAAAAGTCTGAAACACTAAATTTCAGGGGTCCACCTGGAATTTTAAGGGGTCCAGTACTCTGGTGAACTCCTTTTCTTCAAGAGAAGTAAACTAAAACTAACTTACTGAAAAATACCCAGGGACCAGATCCAGGGACTGCCTGAACTTTTCATGTGAGGTGTGCACACAATGTGCAGGGCAGATGACATCATTTACCGGCCGGCGAATAGCAGTGCTCTCTTTGTTCACATACAGTATGTACATTGCACCAGCACAGTACAGAACATGTTCATTGCTTAACCAACTCTCCTTCTACTGCAGCCTTGCGCTTGGATCGACAAAATACACATGTTCAATAAATTGCTTAATTTTTCGTATGTATACAGTACTGTACGCAGCACACCATGGACCGTTGTACAGTAGTTCCAGCGTTTTATTAATTACGCTTTGTAGTAAACTTTAAACGACTAGGGGCAAATCTACTGTATTACTCGTGAGAAAGTCTGTTGTGATTTCCCATACATACTGTACAATACAATTACATAACTTTAGGCTTACATGACATGAAAGTCCCTTTAGTCTAAATTCGTGTAGAAGCTGACCACAGTTAATCAGGCTTACATCATAACAAGGTAACAGAACTCCAGCTCTATCAGCACAATGTGCGCTCAAGCAAATAATGACTTGTGGTGCTTAATAAGTAGTTCCAGTGGCTACTAGGGCTTGGCTGGATCATATGTCTGGATTGAGCACGGTTGTGAAGATACAACTCGCTGGACTAAAACCACAGAATGTGAAAGTTACTGACCATCACTAATAAGACTTTCCCGAGCTGTGGGGAACTACTCGGGATTGTAGGCTTATGGGCATTTTCATGGCATGTACTTTACAGTAAGATTCCTCCAGTCTTACGAGTTACTGTACGCGACCACTAATGACACTGACAGTGTACAGTATAGGCCAACTAAGCTACAGTACTGTATCTCTTTACGGTGATTCAGTATTTCATCCAGGCTTGAGGTAACCGTAGTCACTAACCGTAATCGATTACAATCGATTACATGTTTGCTAAGTAATCGTAATCGTAATCAATTACAGTGGCAGACAAATAATAATTGTGGTGTAATTTATGATTACAGTGCATTGAAGTTAAATTTATAAAAGAAGTGCAAAAGGTAGAAATTATTAAGCACAATTTTCAGTGTTTGTGTACTGTACTTCTGTTGGGGTGACTATAGTACTTAGTACTATACCATACCATAGTTTACTGTAAGTTTCCTGCCTTCTTGGATGCTCCAGCCTGAGTGAGAATTGCAGGGGGGTTCAATGATCTCCACTTTGGAAAGACTTGGTTCTGTTGTTGGTCAGGGAATAATTAATCAGGTATTGCATTCAGGGATGTAGCGAGCCAAATTTTAGTGCCGGGTAATTGTCTGATCTGGGGAAAGCACCTCATCTCACAGCATGGCATCTACCCCATTTTTCAGCCATTAATTTTTCATTTTTCCCCCATTTTACTTTAGGGAGTAAATTTAGGGCTAGTTTTAGGTCTTGGTAGGCAGATTTGTGGTGGGCGGGGAGAATGCATTTGCCTGGAGTGCCGGGTGGGAATATCGAGTGCTGGGTGTTACCGCCCAGTGCCGCCCACTGTAGCTACATCCCTGATTGCATTGCAATTTGCTACACAAGCTGGCCAAACTGCTACACAAATGCAAAAATGTGTAGCACTTTTTTGTTTGCATAACCATAGGGTTTTCAGTGATTTTACACATACATGTAGAAGGAAAAAATTCTCAAAACTGCTATGCAAAATTTGAACACTAAATTATTCCCTGTTGGTACAATCAGGGGATTTGTTTTTATAACTTAACACTTACACATTTTTTTTCACACACCCCCTTCAACCTGAGCACATCCTTGTTATACAACTGGTTGACATTATATTAAACACTAAATGCACTTGTCAATTGTAACCATGGCCCCCCATACTCAGGCATACTGTAGCTGGGGGACTTAGGCCAGGATGTGATCTACAGAAATGTGTTTCCTTCCCGGCTACAAAGTCCCGGTATGGTGGGGCACCATTTAACTGCACATCCCAGCATCCCTGCTATTGTAACTTTAATGCAATGACTCTGCACAGTAGGGCAGCAATTAACGGAACATCCTGGTATATTCCTGGCCGGCTGAATATTTATTGTCTATGCAATCTGCTCGACGAAAGGTAAGTGCTTCTAAGTTCTCCTGTATGTGAATGCAGGCCAAGAGAGGACATCCCGAATCAAGCTGTGATTGCATGAAGCCATTCACTATTTCACTCCAGGCGAGATATCATTACAGTCATGTAAATTGAAACAAGTGTAGGCTAATGTTTAAATATTAATAACTTACCAAAAAAGCCGCACAGTCATTGGTATCATGCCATTTTTAAAATAAATCCTACTGTACCTTGCTTTGGTTGCACTTTAAAATTGGAGATGGTAGAAGTGTTACAGTATCACCTTCTGTAGGAAACCTATGATATTTTCACATGTACAATATCTTGAAAGGTTGAGAATCAATTTTTTTTGACAAAATAATTTTAATCAGTAGTGTGCACCAGGGCGTGCATATAACAGCACACCTACACTATGTATATTTTACATATTTCTTTGTTCTCTTTTTTCAGTCATCTGTAATCTGTATGCAGTAGTACTGTACGTTCCATGCTCAGTGCATGTGGTTTCCAAAATAACCTACAGTACAGTACGTACTCTACATATGGACCAAGGAGTATAGTGCAGTGAGTACTGTACAGTGTGACGGAGAGTATGAAAGGCACTCTGAGTCAAATACTTTGTATGTACAGTATGTACAGTATTGGTTTTCTTTGGCATGTACAGTGCGTGTAGGCCTACAGTAGCATATCATTGTTAGCTACTGTACTGTACATACAGTACAGTGCTACTGTAAGTCCCTGCCAGATCCCTGCCATTTACCCGCTTATTCTTCTTGCAAATCCCGGCGCAATTATCCTGGCCCAGTTTTTGCAACGTACATCCCGGGTAAAAGTCTCATCAAATTCGTGGCATAGCAGGGAAAACTTAAATAGCACATGTATCCCCCCTGCAAAAATGTTGCAACAGCCCCGCTATATGGCCCGGGTATGAGGACTGTGGTCACAGTTAGTGACAAGAACATTAATAAAACAATTTTAAGTCAACCTGACAAAATGCAATCATCAAAATGTTTATAAATTTAATTAATAAGTACTGTAGCTCTACTGATAAAAACTTTCATGAGCATAATTGCACCAGGAGACTCCTAGTACCAGCTGTTGACACCATGTACAGGTATGCTATTTCCTCCTATCAGTCCATTGTTTTCATTTCAACAGAATGTAATCATGATTGCAATCATGATTACATTGCAATGGAATCGTAATCATAATCGATTACTTTCTGTAATCTGTTAATGAAAGTAACAGGCAAATTTCTGCTTTTTTCTCATGAACCATTGGAAGCACATTTTCATTTATTGGGTGACTTTTTACACAGATTTAGAGAATGCAGGCACAAAAAGTTTGACATGAATGTGTTGGGTACCCATAAAACTGCAAAGTGTTGATAGGCTTTATGTGTGAGAAATACCCTCCTTGCTGTATCTTTAAATGAATCCATTTCCATAAGAACCTTATTTTTTTTAACAAGTCATTAGCTACTGTGTACTGTACTTACGGTAAGTGCTTCAAGCTTACTGTATTTGGTCCAGTGGTCGTCTTGAAAAGGGTTGTTTTACAATCAGGGTACATCAGGTGTCTCACAGAAGGCAAAAAATAAAGTTGTTTATTTTTCTTTAGTACCTATTTTGTTGTGTTGCAGACAGATCAAATTCAAGATTTTAAAAGTATAGAGGCATCAAGTATCCACAATTTTATTTTATACAACTTTAAATATCTATGATCTAAAATTTGGCTCCTGGGACATGAAATTATCTAACTACACATGTAACATTATTCTCTTGCTTAGAGTGAGTCTAGATGACATTGTTTTAAGTAAAAATGATGTGTAATGAAAATACAACTCAGTATTCTGAAGTGTGTGGCATATCTATTTGCCTACACAGAAGTTTCTGTTTGTCTGTACCTGATAGGGGTGGAATGGTCTTATGAAGTTTTCAATTCTGAAACATTAGTAGTGGTAACAGCAGTTCTATTTCAATGTGCTGATAACCATAGTCAGTCTACTTCTACACACCAATTTTCAAAACATTATGTTCAGCAACAGTCTAGATACTTGATGTCAAAATTATTAGTCGGAGAGGACATGTGGTTTTCGGAGAGGACAATTTGTTTGACACAGAGAAGGGAGTGTGTTAACAGGGTTCTTGAGCTTAATTATTTCATAGGAATTAATGCCATGTTTGATAAGTGGAAGATGACAAATGAAACTTGTGCAATTCAAATTTCTGGATAAAGTACATGGCCTTTTCTGTAAATGTTTTCATTTGATGTATAAGTGACTGATAACAGGTGGTACCATAAGAAGGTTCTGAAACATCAGGATAAGTTCTAGAAGTTTTATTCCAATTACTTCAATAAACACACTGAAATTGGTTGCTTCTGAGTGCCCTTTTTTGCAAAACACTAGACCTAAAAGCCAGCTACATGATGTCAATATACTGTAACCAGTCAGAGAAGATTCCTCATTGTCGGAGAGGACACTTTTTTGACATGCTCACAGTAAATCAGTAACTGCCTTTGATTTACTGTATTATTTCATAGTACCTGCAAGAGTGCAATATGCATAACAAGGGAAAGTTTCTCATCATATTTTCTGTAACATTACAATGTATTAATATAGTTAACAGTGTGAAAAAGCTCATTTTAAGTCAACAATGGTACAGCAGACTGATTCACTCCGTACATATACTACACAGAATTGTGATAGGTAAGTCAGTACATGCAGTAGGAATTAGGAAATGATACAACTGATTATAAATACAAATTGAGAAAATAAAAGAAAGTGTTTTGAAGTTTTGGTTTGTTACTCCAAGATCCCCTGTTGTGAATTTTTGGAGAGGCTTTTTTTTTTTGGATGTAAAATTTGACCAATTATTATTTTAGATTTTTTAAAAATGTTTCTGATTCAAACCTTAATAACAACTTGAAAAGCAACTATGGAAACATGTTCTAACAAGTACTGTAGCCATGCATTTTTAGCATACTGTATGCTTGCCATATGACAACATACTTCTAAAAGCAATCAAAACACTTTGGTTTGGCTGAGGTACAAACATTTGAGAGACCATGTTATTAAAAGGGTGGTCCAACCACACATTTACCTGTGATATGTTTTAGAGTGAGTAATCCAATCATTCTAGTGAAACTTAGATAAAATTTCAGTTTGTTGATTTTGAGATACTTCCAGTTAAAGATACCCCATTTTCCTCTCACAACTGAACTTGAAGCAAGTAGGATTGATATCATTCCTGTACATTGATAAAGCAGTTTTTGCTTTTCTGTAACGCACACTCCCAGTTTAGTACAGTTTCAAAATTTAATGCCATCGTTAAATGCATGGGGGGCGGGGGGGGGGTAATATTTTGAAACCTTCACATACCCTGTTGTTGGGCTGACCTCTACTGATTTCAAGGTAAAAAAAAAACCATTCCGGTATCCATTATAAACAAAGAAAACTAAAAAATTTTTCACCAATGTGAGGAGATGTCACTCATTGTATTACTGTAAGTTAGCCTGCCAGTGTTAATATCTCAATTGGTTAGAAACTGAGCCGTATAAAACCTCATCTAACTCTAACTCAAGAACCATACAGTACATTGGATAGACCTTTTACCAAAATGGTAGGAATTAACAGTCCTAAAAACGTATCAAGGCTAAATTTGTGGCTACACCACCCATTTGACCTCTATGAAAATGTCATAATGTTTAACTGCAGGTCATGAAAATCTTCCTGAACTGCCTGGACAGCAGTGTTACTAAAGCAACAGTGTCCCTGGGTAATGGGTGTGTGGGGGGAGGGGGTTGAGGGGTTCACCAATGACAGTTGTCTCATCCTTGGGTAAGCAATCAATTTCATATTTGTCTAGGCCATACTGCACAAAGCAGTAGGGCAGGATCGCTTAGAGTTGACCTTTCCATTGTTTTAAGTTTCATTATCTGGATGGATTAATTGCCAGACGGGAATGCAAAAACTGCCATTTTTCAGACATCTGAAAAATATGCATTCGTATCTGTATGTGCCTCATAGTTGTTGTGTGTGACATTCACAGCTCTCAGGTACTGTAGTCCCTAGGAGTTTAATTGAGTTGGTTTGTCCATTTTTGTTAGAGAATTTTACTAGGTTTAGAATGTTAACCTAGGACCATATTAATGGAAATATCTGAATGTGTCAAAATGCTTGTCCTCTCCGACATTTAACAAAAAGGTACTCATGGCATTGAATCTATCAACTAAGAAAGCAAGAAGGATCACTGCTGATATCAATGGTTGCCAAAATCTGCAGAGCCAGGCTACATAAACTAAGTAAAACAAAAACAGGGTAAACTTAGTCTTTAATACCATACACTTTTCTGTTAGTTCGAAGATGATGTACATAAGAATACCCAGAAACATGACTGTCTCTTGGACATATCCCCCAAAGCCTTCTTAATTAACTATGTTCTAGTTTAAATTACTACACCATATTCTTATAAATGGAGAGCCTCAATCATACAAAGGTTAATTTTGATATAAATCTGCAAATATGTATCCCCTGGAAAACGTCATCTCTGATTTTCGGAGAGGACATACTTTTTGACATACATAATGTATTGAGTATACTTGAGTGAAGGAGATGTAATTATGCATTTATGATGGAACAATGTTAGTACTTTTAGTACCATAAGTGGGAGCTCAAGTGCTCCTGTTTCTTAAACAGAAACATAGAAATACCATTTTTGTCGGAGAGGACACTTTTTGACGGAATTGAAAGTCTCAGGGTTGAAACTGGTTCCATATCTCAACTGAAGGAGTGAACATAATATCAATACCACATGTTTGTAGGATACAAATTACTGATTTGTGAGGCAACATTTTTTTTTTACTGGGCCATATATCTGTCAGCTTAACTTGCATGATTTCGGAGAGGACATATTTTGACGGAAAATACCACCTCCTTTTCATGCAGTTTTTCATTTATAAAATTTGTTTCAATCATTGAAAGGTGTAGGCCTTTGAACAACCTTGTTGTAGTTGTAACTTACAAATCAGTACTTTCTGTCAAACTCTTTTCTGTATTAGTGATTCATCTGGTCAAATGTTTGCAAAATTCAAATGAGACGGTGGAATTTGCCAGAAATGACACTATGCAGAATTATTTTACCCCAAATTGTGCTTTAAATACATTTAATTTACTATTGTAGACAGGACATATACTGAACTTTTACTTAGTGTGGTTGGTCTTAATGTCAAGTGTATATATTTTTAGTATGGGGGCAATAAAGTGAATTTCTGGTCGACGTACCCTGATTGTAAAACAACCCAAAAGTTGTTGGTAAGATGCTTTCTTTTAATAGTATGGACATTTACATTTCTTAAAGTTAACAAAGAAGTATCAAAATGAGACTTCTTTTCATTAAAGTTTTCTTCAAGGCTGTCCACCTGATCTCCATACAAAGGTTTCATCTAGGACTGAAAAAATTATAGTGAAAAACTAAAATATTTTCCATTTTAAATCTTTAATATTACTTTTAAGCAGTTCCAAAATAATTTTCATTCACTTGAATACAGTACTGTATCTTTCTAAAAACTGACATCAGTTGGTAAAAGAAAGTCAGGGAGATTGTCTTCAAAATCTAGTCTAATTGGTGACTATGCATTCCATCCAGATTATTTACTGTGTGATAGTTCTTTGCAAGCAACTTTATTAAAGGCAATAGGCAATTGCCCCTAAATTTGCTTTGAAAAATCAGCAAACTCTTGCAAATCTCCTCATATTGCATTACATGCACCTTTGAAAGACATTTTGAACATACTGTAACTATTACAAACAATAGGTAGAGCAAGGAAAAATTCTCCTTTAATTTCACAATTCACTAACAAAAACATTGTCACATGATCAAAATAGGCCATTCATGAACTAGAGTGATGGAGCATACTAACTCTGATTGGGGTCACTGCATTTTGTCTTTAAGTTAAAGTCAAGTCCTCTAGGCACTTTGTTTTTTATAAGCTCCTGTTTTGAAGTCAACTTTTGCAGAGCCCTATGTGCATATACATAATACTGTACATGCATCCAGGTATGTACAGTATTAAAAAGCTGACACAGAGGCAGTGAGGAGACTGATCCGAAGTCCAAACTGTCTCCATTGGTTGAGTACACAGTCACCATAGAAATGATAAACAATAAGCTGTGACAATCAGTATCTTATTACAATTAATGTGTGTTGACTTACAACCAGTTCTTCAGCAACAACTGCCCTGCATTTTTAAGAAGCTAGCCTACCCTTGGAAACTGCACAGTACAGCCATGTATCTTGCTCTGAATTGAGTAAAGATTTCAGGGACACCTCTATTATTTTGATTGGTATCCAATGTAAACACCCAATTAAATTTGAAAAGCAAATTTAGCACTTAGCAATGTTTGATATCATGTTGAATATTGACATGATTAGGGAAACTTGACAGCTTCTGAAGTCAAGGTTCTGTGCTGACATATAATTAGAAACAACTTCTTGATATCTTTTGTTTGCATGTTTAAGGATTGTCCTGGTGAGATGTTGGCAACAGAATGTTTGTAGTAAACAAAACACTTCAATCAAAAGTTAGTACTTACCTGTATGTACAGTGGATCAGTATTGAAAATATAAGGTGCTATATACAGCAATTATAATTTTGTAGGCTTTCGTTCTGTTTTCATATTGAGGAAGTGCAGTAGAGGACAAATGTTGTCTTGTGGAATGCAGCTTACAGTATATTGCATCCATACTGCAGTGCATTAATGTAAGTACACAAGCTGTACAGGAATTACTCTGAAGTTTTGTCCAGCAGTTTGGGTCATACAGTATGCTGACCTACACTGTACTACACTGACTACTGTACATACAGTACAGTACCTTCTACAGCTATAGCTGTCTTGTATAGTATATCCTGAAATTACATGTGTTACTGTTGGCTACAAACTCATTTGCAGTAGCTTGTATAAAGGCCTAAATTCCAACCTGAAAGGCAGAGCCTTTTGGCGTTTATTACAGAAAGGGTGATTACCACCCCATCTCCACATGCCCAAAAATTAATGCAAGTTTTTTCAATGTCAGTATAAAACTGCAGTATGTCCAGCAGTTACAGTGCAATGCCTCCTATTTTGCAAAGTGCAAATTATCCAGATGGCATTTCAGCATAGCAATGTAGTGCTTTGATCAAATTTGGTTTCTTTGGAATAGATCAGTTAAGATGGAAAAAAAATCATATATTGCTCTTGGATGAAAAACCCATTGATCAACTGTGACCTACCCCTGAAGTGAGCCTAGAACCTGCCAATTGTTACAGTATTAAGCCTTATGGTACAGTATGTACTGTACAGTATAGTACGAATCATCAAATGCCACCACTTCCCACTTTACCAAGCGCTGGTTTAAATTTGAATAAATCTTTCACTTCCTATAGAAATTCCATGAATACACTTACTGTACAGTTGAACTTGGGATTTGCTGAAGTCTACATTTAGTGTAAAGGACCATTTTGATTCGGGGGTCAGGATGGGGAGGGGACAGTTGTCCCCTCCTTGAATCTCTGGGCCTTTTAAGAAGAAATTTGCCAGAATGGATATAGGTTGTGCTTGCATGAATTATTGGGTTGTTCAAAAATTGGGGGTTGGTGGTGGAGACACAATTCTTACCCCTTTCATACACATTTAAGGCGGTACAGTAGTCAGGGTTTCCGTCAAGGGGGGGGGGGGGGAGGGGGGATTTGTCCCCACCTTCCCAGAAGAAGGTACTGAAGGTAAAATCCCCCCCCCCCCCTTTCATTTCCATAAAAAACATAAAATTGTCAATATCTTGGTTTCTTACTTAACAGAAAGACATTTTTGCAACAATGTTTGAACTTACAGTACATAAATAAATGGCTTTTAAAACCCTTTAAATTACACCAAACAGGGGCCTTGAAGCAAGCTTTTCTCCCCCTAACAGGGTTTTCATTCAGCATTTTTTTTTTCAGGAGTCACAGACCCTTCAAAATAAATTTACAAGAGTCAAATTTAAAAGAGAAGGGGTCAAAACAAATTTGAGTTTAATACAACAAACTTTATTCCTGTTTTTTGTTTATTTTCTATATTTGTGATGCTTTTCCACTATCTTTTTCTTGTAAGACATGATATTCAATCTGTTGGTAATCAATATGGGAACTGGAAAGTGCTACATTTTGTGAATTAATTTGCACAATGAATGTATTGGCAAAATTGCGTTATCATTATTGATTGTTGGGGCGAAAAAGCTTTGCGTCAGTTTGACCCTAGAGGTTTTGTGTCTGTGCGTCAAAATGAAAAGTTGTGTGCCATTGACCCGGGTGCCCGAGTCAGTGAAATCACTGCCCTAACCCACTTGTAACTTTGGCCTAGGTCATCATCAAGTTGGACTTAGGGTTTAGCAGTAATAAATCCCCCCCCCCCCCCTTTTTTTGAGTTTCTGGCGGAATCCCTGGTAGTCTGGATCACTCACTCAAAAATTTGCTGTATTCCTCAGTTACTGTACTGGCACCATTGTCTAATTTTAAAAGGAGATCATTTATAAGTAAGTGACTAAAGTATTTTAACACTGGTCACAAAGGTAAGCTACCTGTCTGGAGAATTTACCATAAATGCTAAATTTGTTAGTTCTGTGTTCAGTTGAAATGGATGATAAAGGTTAGTGAAATGTAAAAGTATAAATTCAGCAGGGTTCATTACTTTGTACTATTGTACCTCGCCATTTACAGATGTGCTGGAGGAAATCATGCACTGTAAAAAACACCTTAAAGTGGGAACTGGTATTGCTTTTCAAATCCTCTTGGATTCCTCTACAGCATTATAGTCTTCTCACTAACTTACTGGTGTGTCAAAGAAGTTGCGGTACTGAGAAGACTATTTATTGTGCTGAAGAGAATCTGAAAAGAATTCGAAAGCTTGTACCAGTTCTCACTCAAGGAGTGTTTTACATGATTTGCTCTAGTGTCGGTAAACAGCAAGGTATGTTTCTGCTACTAGTAAAATAATGAACCCTGAGTATCAGGAAAGATGCTGGCCAGACTGAGAGGCTTAGTTGACTCAATTAGCCAATAGACCAACCCTGAATGTCATTTACTGCATTGAAAATTTGATCTGCTAAGTACTATAATTTGAAATAAGGTGCTGCTTAAGTTAGATGTAAATTTGTCTTTTTCTTGTCTTGTATTCAGTTTACATTTTCCTTTTTTGTTTTCACGATCTTTCTACTGTAGTTCTATGATGATGTCCTGTTTATATCACATACATATCATCAACTGATTATTAATTTTTCCATAGAAACAAGAACAGCTAGTCCAGAAGTGAAAGAAGAAAAGAAGGATGAAGAGAAACCAGTTGAATCATCAGAAGTAGTGTCACAAGGTGAGGAGAGTACACTTAAAGTACAGTGCAAGGAGTACTCATACCAATATATGTGTAGTGGGGAGT
>JAIZAY010001023.1:0-23362 GCA_029531755.1 Holothuria leucospilota
CGCAGCCTTTCTAGAACTGTCTAGAAGTGAGAAACTGTTTTACGTTATGTCCGCAATTACAACTACTGTCGTGTTCTAGAAGTTTCTATTAAGGAACGTTCTCGGAATTACTGGACTGTGTACCACTAAGGAAGTTTCTGTTAAATTCTGGGGAGAGTTCTCGAATAAAAGCCTAGGCATATAAAAGGCAGTTCAACAACTATTCCTGGGAGAGAGACATTGAGAAATGCCCTAAATACTTCATCGAGTCCAGACGCTGTTGAGAAGTTATCCCAGCCACTTGACACTGCACACTTGTGATAAATTGCCTTACGCCGTTTCTGCACTGTGTACAGAGATTGGTTATCATCCATCAATTCATCGCCTAGCCTTGCTCCATTAATTCGCTCGGTGGAACCCAGTTTCCTACGCTACAGCACGCTACAGGTCTACTACCGTACCATCGTCAACGTGCATGCACTACCAGCCCTTGGACCAGACCAGGCAAATATTAATTAAAGGATTGTGAGTAAGTCTAATTAATTATTGTAAATTTAAGTGAGATAAGGAGATTGTAAATAATCATTGAGTTGTTGAATTTTAATCTCGTTCTTCTGTGATCTGTCGCTGTTATTGGTTTGACTCGCGACCACAAGCCGTAACAACACGCACTGAGCAGGAATAGTTGTTGGAATGTACCATTGCATACAGATTACAGATGACTGAAAAAAGCGAACAAAGAAATATATGTAAAATATACATAATGTAGGTGTCCTGTGATATGCATGCCGTGGTGCACACTGATTAAAATTATTTTTCAAAAAAATTGATTCTCAACCTTTTAAGAGGTATTGCACATGTGAAAATATCATACGTTTGCTGCAGAAGGTGATACTGTAACACTTCTACGTATCATCTCCAATTTTAATGTGCAACCAAAGCAAGGTAGGATTTATTTTAAAATGGCATGATACAGGCTTCGACAAATCCCCTGCCCGATAGTCCGGGACAAGTAAAAAGTTACTCGGGCAAGTGCATTGTTCAATCTCATATCCCGTCGGATAAGTACTTACGAAGTCTCTTCCACAAAGGAGTTGAAAGGCAAATAAAAAGTGGACAAGTAGATATTCATGTGGACAAGTAGACAGTTAAGAGAACAGCTTGCCCGATGGACAAGTAGTGAAAAAAGAATTTGTCGAAGCCTGGCATGATACCAATGACTGTGCGGCTTTCTGGTAAGTTATTAATATTTAAACATTAGCCTACACTTGTTTTAATTTACATGACTGTAATATGATATCTCGCCTGGAGTGAAATAGTGAATAGCTTCATGCAATCACAGCTTGATTCGGGATGTCCTCTCTTGGCCTGCATTTACATACAGGAGAACTTAGAATCACTTACCTTTTGTCGAGCAGACTGCAAAGACAATAAATATTCAGCTGGCCAAGAATATACCAGGATGTTCCGTTAATTGCTGCCCTACGTGCATGTGCAGAGTCATTGCATTACAGTTAGCAGGGATGTTGGGATGTGCAGTTAAATGGTGCCTCACCATACCAGGACTTTATCCAGATGTAGCCGGGAAGGAAACACATTTCTGTAAATCACATCCTGGCCTAAGTCCCCCCCACTATGCCTGAGTATGGGGGCCCGTGGTTACAACTGACAAGTACATAATTTAGTGTTTAATATAATGTCAACCAGTTGTATAACAAGGATGTGCTCAGGTTGAGGAGGGTGAGTGAAAAAAATGTGTAAGTGTTAAGTTATAAAAACAAATCCCCAAATTGTACCAACAGGGAATAATTTTAGTGTTCAAATTTTGCAAAGCAGTTCTGAGAATTTTTCAAATTTTTTTCGACCCTATGGTTATGCACACAAAAAAGTGCTACACATTTTTGCATTTGTGTAGCAGTTTGGCCAGCTTATGTAGCAAATTGCAATGCGATACCTGATTAATTATTCCCTGACCAACAACAGAACCAAGTCTTTCCAAAGTGGAGATCATTTAACCCCCTGCAATTCTCACTCAGGCTGGAGCATCCAAGAAAGCAGGAAACTTCTTACAGTACTGTAAACTATCGTATATAGCACTATAGTCACCCCAACAGAAGTACAGTACACAAGCACTGAAAATTGTGTTTAATAATTTCTACCTTTTGCACTTCTTTTGTAAATTTAACTTCAATGTACTATAATCATAAATTACACCACAATTAAAATTTCTCTGCCACTGTAATTGATTACAATTACGATTACTTAGCAAAAAAGTAATCGACTGTAATCGATTACGATTACTGACTATGGTTACCTCAAGCCTGGATGAAATACTGAATCACCGTAAAGAGATACATACAGTACTGTAGCTTAGTAGGCCTATACCGTACACTGTCAGCATCATTAGTGGTCGCGTACAGTAACTCATAAGACTGGAGGAATCTTACTGTACAGTAAGCCTGGAGTCATTATTGTACAGTATATATATGGGAAATCACAACAGACTTTCTCACGAGTAATACAGTAGACTTGCCCCTAGTGGTTTAAAGTTTACTACAGAGCATAATTAATATAACGCTGGAACTACTGTAACGTACAACTGTCCATGGTGTGCTGCGTACAGTACTGTATGTACGAAAAATTTAGCAATTTATTGAACATGTGTATTGTGTCGATCCAAGCGAAAGGTTGCAGTAGAAGGAGAGTTGGTTAAGGAATGCACATGTTCTGTACTGTGCTGGTGCAATGTAAATACTGTATGTGAACAAAGAGAGCACTGCTATTTGCTGGCCGGCAAATGATGTCATCTGCCCTGCACATTGTGTGCACACCTTACATGAAAAGTTCAGGCAGTCCCTGGATCTGGTCCCTGGGTATTTTTCAGTAAGTTAGTTTTAGTTTACTTCTCTTGAAGAAAAGGAGTTCACCAGAGTAGTGGACCGCTTAAAATTCCAGGTGGACCCCTTAAATTTAGTGTTTCAGACTTAAGGGGTCCGAAAAAATGCTGCCAGCATATCTTTCAAATTCTTTCATGGTTGAACAGCTGAAAATTCAGCACCATAATGCCTTTTGCCTAAATGAGGTCTCATTCAAGTCTAGTTTCTCTCTTCATCAACTACTGTACTGTAACTTTATTGTACTAGAACCGTAGGGCTTTATACCAGTCAAAGTCCAAAACGTCCCCTTACCAATACGTCCCTGCTATAAGTCAACCAAAACGTCCCTGGGTTGAATTGTTGGTAGTTTTATGATAGTTTTGTAACTATTTGAAAACTTTCACCTAACATTTTGATTACAGGGTAACAATTTTCTGTTTCTTCAAGAAAAATGAAATTTATGCAAATTACAATTTAATGCTGCAATACTTTTAATGCAATTTTATGTGCATGACACATACACTTGCAGTGACAAAGTACTATACAGGGGGCAAAGGTTACAGTAGCTACAGTACGGTTAGTGCAGTGCTACACTAAGTACTGTACTTTTCCTCATGTTGTGATATTACTGACATTCTGAATTTAACCAAAAAACTGTCACTGATTTCCTTATACAGTACAGTACTGTACAGTATCTGCAATGTCAACTCAATTACAATTAAAGGCAATAGGCAGATGTCACCCCAAAATTTGCTTTGAAAAATCTGCAAACTCTTGAAAATCTTCTTTTACTGTACATACTGCATTACAAGCATGTCCACAGACATTTTGAACACACAGCACAAACAACATGCAGGTAAAGCAAGGAGAAATTCTCCTTGAATTTCACAATTCACTAACAAAAACATTGTCATATGATAACAACAGGCTGTTCATGAACTAGAGCGTCGAGGCACGTACTACTGTACAGTAACGCTGATTGGGGTGACTACAGTACTTTTCCCTTTTTAAACTTCTCTTTCAACTTTAAAGAGGTTTTATGAATACTGTACCTATAGATCCTTCAAAGGCAAGGACACTTTTGGTAAATTACATACAGGTGACCCTATGTATGCAATCCAATAGGGACATTTTTGGTACGTAGGCTTCCATACCTAAAAAGCGGGGACATTAACAGTTTCGTGAAGAGGCATTTTGACTCCATCTGTTGCATGGGATACTGAGTTAGGCCTCTGCCTACAGTATACAGTGTACTGCAAAGGAGCAGGCTTGGTACTGCGTGGGATGCCAGGCCTAACTTTATAGTGTGACCCAAACACTGAGTTTGAAAGCCACGGAGAAACACTGTACTGTACTGTAGTACATGTAGCCATGCCTATGCCTAGATGTAGTTTTAGGGCCAGCTATGTAAATAGTGAAGGCTGAGCTCTAACACTACTGTAGTGTAGGCTACTGTAAAGTGTAACATTACGATTACAGTAAGTTGGGCATCCTACGTGTAGTAACTTACCAGGGCTGGTCATACGACCCGGGCGATCGCCCGTGCCCGCCTAAACGCCCGCCTTGGAAGCAAAAACACTTGCCAAGGTGTGCAACAAAATGCCCTCCTTAAATTGTGTGCTGGGCAACAAACAGCCCACCTTGAGAAAATATGATCGCCCGTGTGAAAATACAATGCTAAAACCATCAGAATACATGCAGATTACAAGTACATTTAAAAGACCCCAAAAAGACTTTCCACGCCAAAATATTCGGCAACTTCCGTAGCGAACACAGCCAGCCATACAATCTGCCAATGCCGCACAGGTTGATTTTACTTGGTTGGATTGCACAAGTAAGCTACAGCTTGCTGCATGCATCTTGTACTGCAGTGAGTACTATTTCAAAATACTGTACATCATTTTTGAGTGTCAATTCACTGTCAAACATTACCAAATTTGTCAAAAATGACAAAACCATGTCCTCACATGTTCAAAAGACTTTCAAACAAGTATCTACATAATACTGACAATTTTTGATTGGAAGGTTTTTCACCACGAGGCACATTTCTCTAGAGGGGCTTTGTAATTTTGCCGTTGCCTAACGTGTAAAATACATGGATAGGCCTACTAAGATGCTGCAATATGCAGAAGTTGTCTGCTTACTCGTAGAGCTACAGGGTCTAAAAATTACCAATCATTTCTGTTTCAAAGTGTTATCAAATGTTGTCTGAGATGTTGGTATGAGAGTTCATACATATTTATGGCCAGAATAGGTCTTTGTTTGTCAAACCAACTTGAATATTTTCTAAGCTTTTTGCCATACATATTACTGTTACGAGAAGAAATACTGTAGTTTTAGTCTCTTGAAGTCCTTAAAGTGACATGGACATAACACCACTCTAAATCCTCATTCTGTTGCTATGTGGGGGTGGAGGATCGATTCATCAGTTACCACCAGACAAAAACATTGTGGCCCATGGCCCCAACCTAGTTCCCCCACTCCTGTCGGAAGATAATGATCAAAGTATATACGTACCCATTATATTAAAGGGGAATATTTGTATGATTTTTGTGCATAGTTCACTTAATTACTCACAAGAAGGGCACAAAGCTTTGAGATTAGATCTAACTTGTCACTGCCATTTTCCGGACTGTAGGCCTGGGCCCAACTACAGCAGGCGCGGATCCAAGGGGGGGGGGGGGCTTTCCTCATGGCCTCAGCCCCCCCCTTTTTGCCACATACGCAAAAATTAGCATAATGTTAATCTAGGAGAATACTGAAGGGGGCTTTTAGCCCCCCCCCTTTTCAAAATTTCTGGATCTGCCCCTGGACTGCAGTATGTACCATCAAAGAAGGAATATTGGTATAGGCCCTACTGTATGGATGTCAGTTAATCCTTGGACCCTTACTGGCATCATTCTTGGAGTGGCTCCGCCATATGTTACCCAGGACTTGGTCTGCCCAGTGTCCACAGTGGTGCATATGGTAGAAGGGATAGAGCACCAACTCTACCCTGAAGGGTGCCATGATGTTGCTAATGGGGGTATTTGTGGCAAGTTGAGATACAATCATTTTCATTTTTGACTGATTTATAACATGATTTTAGAAAACATGGCACCACTGTTTTTGTTATGATCGAGTGTTGCATCTAAGTTTGGATCTAGCTGAGGGGGGGGGGGGGTGCTTCCCCCTAACATTTGTTTTCAGAGAGGGTTATTAGTCCATGACCCCCACGATTTGTGCTCCAGGTGATTTGTGTGGTATGTACTGCCCACTGCTCATGTCCAGACCTCCTCATTGGTTACATGGGGCGGTTGAGCCAAGCCTGAGTTTTGCACAGTTATTGCAATTAAACATGAAAGTGTTCAACCTCATTCTTGTTTTTATTATGCAACAAGGCTTCTTTGCAGTTCAGTTTGTACAATACTGTTATGCTTTTAGCTAAGGTAAATTTAAATATAAATTTTATATTTACACAACTGCCCTCCTAAAATCTTGGGTTGGCAACTAATTTCCCGCCTTGATGTGTAACAGCTAAAGCAAGGCGGGCAGTTGCAGGCCTGATTTTTAAGGAAATTTTCAGATTGCCCATCGGACAACCTGAAGCTAAATTTAGGTTGTCCGAAATAGTTCTGGTTGTCCGAATGAAAGTGACGAACAAGAGATGGACAATTCTATTTCGTGTCTCTGGCATAGAAAACAAACATTTACTTTAAATTCTGCATTTTTCCATATTTATTAGCATGGTACAATGATGAATGGTAGTCAATACCATTGTCTCAATGCCATTTCTTAAGGGGATTTTTATGACATACTTTCCTGCTGATGTAGGGAACTATTCAGTTACAAATAAAATCTACTCGTCCATCGGACAAGTTCAAATAGAGAAAGTGGTTGTCCGATGCAAGTTTTACCCGTCACGGACGATCAGACGAGTGCTAAATTTCAGCCCTGAGTTGCTTGCCCTCCTTAAAAATTCTCATGACCAGCCCTGTAACTTACTACCCAGTCTGGAAAGTTCGTATCTGCTACACCGAATTTTTACACCAGTCACATTTTTTCTCAATTTTTACGCGATGACAAATTGTTGTACTGTGTTTTAAGTAGAGTGTGTACTGTATGTAAAAGACAAGAAAATCACGCCATAAAATTGGTGTAGCCTATAAGGTTTTAACTGCCTGCCGAAGATATTCAGCGCAGCATACACAGTCTGTTCACCTGTGTGCCACCTGACTAAGCAGGTGGCAGGCGGGGAATGGAGTCAGAGACTCTTGTAATTCCCCATTGGTTGCCCCAAACAGTCTTTGGTGACGAAGGACGTGAAGGTACAGTATTGATGGATTTGCAGTCAACAGCTTCAGATGGCAAGTGGTTCCAGGCGTTGATGACCCTTTGTGTAAAGAAGTACTTCCTAGTGTTCAGGCTCTCTCCTCAAAACCTCTAATATGATAGGCTAGTATGTTTCAATAAGATCTGCCCTAAACCTTCTCATTTCTAAAGACATAAGATCAAGATCATCAAGTCTATGCTTATAAGACTGTATGTCTGGTATCTGGGACCATGCAGTCGCCCCTTAGCGAACGCCTGTTGTCTGGACTTTCTACACTAGACTAGCCTACAGTATTAATCTAATGTTAACTTAATGCCTAGCCTAAACTGTTAGGCCTACAGTACTGTTAAACTCAGCCAATAGGCCTATAACATTACCGTAGACTTATTAAGAGTTTGTTAACAACAAAAAAAAATCTTAGTGAGGATTCGAGGAGAGATGTTCTCCAGATGTAGATTTAAATACTAACTGCACAAACCTTTGACAGTTTCTGTTTCATCTTCTATCCTATTGCTATCTTTCGGAGTGTGGCCCACGTCATTTGTGTTCGAATTTATTTCGGTGTGTTTGTTGGTCGTTCCCGTAACTTTAACGTTAGAAGTACCATTGATGCTTTCATGTTGTGTTGCAGGTGGATTCGTTGCCGGAGTAGTAACGGTACCAGATTTACTTGAAGAGCACACCGAACCCATTCTTTTTCTTTTATCAAACGTTGCCTACCGTCACTGTTTTCGAAGTTCTTTTCCAATGGTTCATGAAAGGGTCCAGTTACTTCTAGTTCTGTTTCGTATCCAAGTGTAGCCTAGGCCTTCACCTGATCACAATTAGTTACACTAAGCCTATACCGTTTACCCTGTCGTGCGTAAGTTTGTAACTAGCCTAGCGATCTTGACATGCACTATACGTATACCCAATGCATGCAATGTAAGGTTTACAATCGAGGACAAAGGTCACAAATATTTATGTCCACAAGGCGCGTAACCAGGGGAGACAGTAAGCTCCTTTCGTACCAAGTTATTGACCAATCGTCACTGACATTGTTAATATTTCACCTGCTTGACACATGCGATACCGTCAGACAGGGTTTTAGTCCTATTAAGTAACATTTTTGTCTTGAAAACTTACCATCGCCCAGGACTTTGGTATCCTAGCAACCGTTTTGTTACAACTTCTGGAATGCTTCTCGCAAATTTGTTAATTGAGTACTCAGCCTCTTCAGGGCAAGCTCGTTCAAGTTCAAAGTTGGTTTTTGTGACTCCTAGTCGATTATCACCAAAGCGCAAAGGGCAAAGGAAGGACAAGTTAACATTCCCTATAATTCGTGGGGGAAAGTAACAGTAAGGTCTGTATGTTTTGCAATTAAAGGTAAAATGCAGTCACCCCAATCAGAGTGAGTATCAGCCTGCCCGGTCACTCTAGTTCATGATTGGCCTATTTTGATCATGTGACAATATTTTTGCAAATGAATTGTGAAATTCAAGGATAATTTCTTCTTGCTTTACCTATTGTTTGTAACAGTAATGTCTTCAGAGTTGCTTGTAATGCAATAAGAGGAGATTTGCAAGCGTTTGCTGATTTTTCAAAGAAAATTTTGGGGTGACTGCGTATTGCCTTTAAGTCTACACTAGTCAGCCATTTCATTTGACTAAGTGGGTATGAAGCCTGGGGTACTTAATTAGCAACCTCTCTTCAGCGGGAAACCCCACCCTGGCTTCAGGTGCAGTTGGCAGTCAGAGTGTGTCACAGGTTCAAACAATTTTGCCATATATAGCTTTGTTCATGGCCTTGGCTTAAGGTTAGTTGTTACATTCAACGCAATTGTCCGTTTTTCACTTCTGACCGGCATCATCACGTGTACGAAACTCCGACAGGGGTGGCTGCAGCGGAAGTGGGGGGGGGGGGGTCAGAGGCAGGGGAAATTCCCCCGTCGGGTAAATTTTCCAATCTCGTTGTGGAGCTTAATCAATACACGGTATAATATGTGTTATATGTATTTCCAATTAACGACCTTCAGTCGCGGACAGTGGCGCCGGCACGGGGGGCATGGGGGGGGGGGGCGCGTGCTCCCCCAATCGATTTCAGAAATTTTTTTTGAATATTTTAAAATGATCCCAAAAGGCATTTAAGCTATAGATTTCTGTATGGGGTAGGGTGAGGTGTGTTTTCAACCAAGTGATGGATCTTTTGTAACCATTTTCCATCACAAATGGTTCTCAAACTATCAGAATTATTCCAAATCCTTCGCAAACTTTCAAGATTTTCGCGCGCTCCGCGCGCTTTAAACCTTACCTCAATATTGTTCTAATTATCAATAATTTCCGGTAGCAACTCCCACAGAAGCACAGCAACAGAAGGCTGAAAGCTGTTTACGAATTCTCAGGTAAACTCGGACTGGCTTTGTGATTGGCAATTAAAATTTGTTGGGGAATTGAAAGTGTCTCGATGCAGAGCATAAATGCAGGTTTTGTCATGGTTATCTTATTTAATGAAAAATTTCGGCGCGCTTCGCGCGCATTCATCACTGTTTTCACTCCAACTCATGACCATCATTAAGGTTAAAACACATGCAACTATTCTGATCACAACACTTTTCCGAAAACAGAAGTACATCCCCAACATTTGTAGGGGCCTATGGGATCTTTCAGTCTAATTTGTAGCATGATGTGGAAGGTTGAAAGTACGTATTTGCCGTTATACATTTTTCAAATTTTTTTACCCAGCGCTTCGCGCGCAGCCTCTACCTGTATAGATGGTGATTTTTAATACACTTACGACGAAAAAAATATTCTGAAACGCGCCTTTTAGTCCTTAACCGGTCTAATATCACTTCCCTGCACCTATACTCTCTCTCTCTCATTCCCCATTGATGGAAGATGTTCGTCTGGATTTTCTTTCAAACTTAGTAAAATACCATTGTTGTAACGTGCTCGGCATTATACTCTGTAGTACCATTTGGATGTCAGGTAATATCAAATCAGTGCCACACCATACAGGTGTCTGTCAGTAATAGATACCCTTTTATAATGCACAATGAGACAAAGGAAAATTTTCGTAATATTCCAAGAATGTTTCTGTGGACTCCACCCACGTATTTTGTCGTAAAAACTTTCCCCGAATAGAAGGCATTAAAGCCTAGCCAAAAAGGGGGCTTTGGCGAGGTTTGTTGACAACATACCATTCTCTAAGACAACACACTCCAGGGGCGGATCTAGGATTTTTCGTTAGAGGGGGGGGGGGCGGCCGCGCTGACGGCCAAACATCCGCCCGAATGACTATCTAAGCGGAGCGCCACCATCGGTTGGCGCGGAGCGTACAGAAAATTTTGAAAAATCGCGACCCCTCAGATAGCCGGAAATGGCATTTCCCAGGCTTGTAAGTAGAGTCTAAGTAGTCGATATTTTGAGCCTTCGTTTGCCAAAAAATTTTCCCTTCAATTAAAAATGAGAAAATTGCAAAATGATTAGAAAATCACCAAATAAAATGCAGGGGCAAAGTCTATTCATAGTTCCCGTTCTTGACCGCCGTCATGGAGTGTCCCCTTTCCTTTTGAAATTTTTTTGCTGTCCCGAAGGGCTTAAAAAATCGTGCTATATTTTGCTTCTTTTCACACTAGATCCATGTGCTGAAAATGTCTTGATTTTCATTCTATCAATGAATAATATTATTCATAATTTTGACGAAAAAAGAAATACGATGTGGACGCCTACATTGTTCTGTTAATCTGTTTCGTCATAGTTTTCAATATCATAAAAAGATCACAGTTGTGAAATATTTCCCAATTACCCTCCCTCTAGCTCTAGGCCTCTAACCCTCACCCTTCCACCCGAACAACATCCCATCCGTCCCTCCTCTCGCCGTTTTATTTTTGATCCCCTTCATTTTTTCAACATCGTCGACCGCGTCCCTAAAATTTCTGTGCGGGCATTCTGCCCCCTGCTGGCTAGGTCAGTGAAAACATGTACCACTACGTACCATTGGATGAAATGGTCTTGTACCTTTCCGGGACAAAAAACCATACAACGGAATTGAAAACATGCTTATGACTGCGTATCTTTTACGACACTTGTCCGAACTGAAGGTCCACTGCATTTATGCCACTGTCTATATTGCTGCCCGAACTCCCGACTATAGATGAATTTACTCAGTGGCGTGCGCAGGAATTTGAGGAGAGGGGGAGACGTAGCCCATAGACAGACTCTCAGCGCTCCGCGCCACCTTCGTTTGGCGCGGAGCGCAAGGAAATTTTAGCTCAAAATGCCTCCCAGATAGCTGGAAATGGCACTTCCCAGGCCTATTTACCGCATATAAATTTGGGGAAACACTAGCAATATTGTAAAAAATAAACATAGAATACCAGAAATAAGGTGGTACTGTCCCCTTCGCCCCTCCTCCTTGGCTTATAATAGATGATTAATTAGATGATTAATTAAAAAAAATCATACTCGACAAATTATAGATCAATAGATGATTTACCGTTTTTTTTTCAGAACTGCTATTTATTAAGTGGTAAACCTTTGGAAGGTAAAACAAGTTTCAACAGAGGTGCGCAAGGTTTGATTCTTTGCTGTCCTGGGGAGGGGTCTAGAAACTTTTGCCTAAGAAAGAGAGCTGAGATGCAAAATGGTGCTATATTTGAAACATTTTGAAGCATATTAAAACACACATGGGAGAGCGCGCCTGTTGCTCCGCCAGAGTAGGTCAGACTGCTCCCGATTTCCCCCGACCAGTTGATTTTCCTCCGACAACTTATAGAGGTGGGGCCCATGGCCCACCCGTCCCCCCCCCCCCCCATTGCGCACGCTACTGAGTTTACTACTAACACCTTCTGAGAAAAACCGGTATGTCACGTTCCAAGATGGCTTTGAAGAATTTTTAGGCGGACTTATGGAAAGCTTTTCTCACACTAAATTCATATGTGAAATTGAAGAAAAAGATACTTTTACCGTTGCCCGATTTGGGGTTAAAAGCACTGCAGCCTATAAGTAGCAAGTTTTGCACAATTGACGGTGGCTCACATTGAAAAATGCAAAATCGTGACCACACATAGCTGCCCGAATACGTCCCGACTAAACCGAATCTTCGCCTTATGATGACTACTGGTAGTATTGTCATAAAGAAATATGACACGTCAAAAATGGCCTTTGATTAATTTCTTTGGGCAAAATTTTGGGCTTTGTATACACCTATACACCCTCCGTCTGTCAGTGTAATCTAGCAATTGAAAACATCCCAGAACTTTTTTACAACTTTCGCGGGAATATTCTGCAATTTGGGGCAAAGTTTAGTTTGCACGGGACTATGAAGTGAGACTGAGGAAAATTGTTTTTCCATAAGCTACCCGGATGTGTCGCGAATTTTTGTGTTCTTTTCGTTTCGTCATGAAATTTTTACTTTGACTATGATGCTTTTTTATGTTTCGGGCAAATGTTTCAAAGAATTGGGAGATTCGGACTTTTCGGGCAAAGTGTTGCGCAAGACTATAAAAAGAGGCTGAGGAATAAAAGTTTTTTTGACGCTTTTTAATTTTTCTGGCAAATCTTTGGAAGAATTCGGGCATGATAGGAATTTTGAGTGGAATTAAAACATGCGAGATTTTTTAAGACTCAAATGGCTGTGCAAACCCATGCCAGAAATTAAGATCTTGTGGAAATTTGGGGACAGTCTGCCCTCTGCCCCTGCCTTGTACGCCTGACCAGTTTGGAGTTCGACTTTCCCAGTATCTGTAAGCCGTAAGCGATCATTGGTTCGTGCGTAGCGTAAGAGTGAAATTTTGCAAAATGAGCCTCCCAGATTGCAGGAAATGGCCCTTCCCATGCCCTATAAGTTGCGAGATACGGTCGAGATCTTCGATGTCACCCTGTTGCCATTCCATCGGAAAACTTGAAACTGTATACTTTTAAACTGCTATTATTTTGTAGCAATTATAAGACAATACAATATGAAGAATCAAGTAGGCGAAATGATCCGTTCTACGAAGGTAAAAAACCAAACCTTGGAAAATTTTAGGGGGGGCGCCGGGTGCGCCCCCGTCTAAATCCGCCACTGCACTCCTCTTTCACCTAACCAAAAATTAGAATTCACTAAATTATGGATATTTTCCAGCCATGTATGATCAGTTCCAAAAACATCCTAAAGATAACACCATTTTGCATCTAAGCAACTTTAAATTACCAAAATTTCTCAAAGGGGAGGGGGACAGCCCCTCCCCTTAGACCCCTCCCCCAGGATGATACCTTTATGTAGTGACAAAAAGGATTCCACACTGCTGTATACCATCGCAGGGGCGCGCACTCTCTTCTTTCTCCTAACCAAAAATTAGAATTCACTAAATAAGGCTATTTTCCAATCATATAAGATCACTTCTAAAAATACTCCAAAGATAGCACCATTTTGTATCTAGGCAACCTTAAATTAACAAAAATTCCTCAAAGTCCCCCTCCCCTTAGCCCCCCCCCCCCAGGGCGGCACCTTTATGTAGTGCCAAAAAAGGACTCCACATTGCTGTGTACAATCGCAGGGACGCACAAAAATGGTACAATGTAAGCAGACTTGGGGGGAAACTGAGGTGGCATTGTGACATCATCTGTTATGCCCCCCCCAATCACCAAATCCTGGCGGCGCCACTGGTCGCGGACCTGCTTGATTTTGCTCATAGGGCAGGTTCTTCAATCAAGACCCTAAATTTTCCACTTTTCCTTGAAAAAAAAAGATTCTTTTTCAAATTTTCTTCAATAACTCCCCCAAATTATCAATTTTTTGAAAAAGAGGTCATAATCTTTCGGCGCACTCCGCACGCAGAAAATTTTAAATTTGTCGTCCTTTTGGCAACGCATCGCATTTGTCGGGGCATGGGGTAGGGCCTACTGGTCTCCCGTCGCGCAGCTTAGCCCTCCCCCCATCGGGAATATCCTAGCGCCACCCCTGACTCCGACCGGCTCTGTCGACAAATTCGATTTTCGCCCCAAAAATTAAAATGAACCGAACTGAAAGTACTTTGATTTTTGCAGTAAGGTGGTTCAGTGTTTTTTCGAAACAATAATGGATTTTTTTTTTCTATAATAGCTGCCCAGTCGCAAAATGATCCATTTTTACGTAAACCTTGTCACATCGTCTGAACTTTATATTTTTAATTGGTATTGCTTGTCATGGTATTGGGATGCAAAAAACTGCTGTGTGCACTCTGGCAGTGTTGAGCAAGTTTTCTAATTAGCATAAGCAAAATGGGCACCAGATTTAGTAGCGACAGAGAGGGTAGTTACCTTCCCAATAATAGAAGTATTTTAAAAGGTTTGATAATGTTTTGTGGTGCTTCGAGGACGCTACATCCGAAGTGAAACTCTGAAAATGTAAAAGACAATATTTCACAGATAGAGGGCGTTGTTTCAGATAGTGTTCTAGATGCTATGAGCTGATCACTTATGAACATTGCTTGGAATAATGTTTTCTGGTCCATTCCGTGACACTGAATCTGAATTTATGGTTTCGTATTCCACGGAACACATGAAATTTATCTATGGAGCTCCTCTAGTTTAACAAAGTCTAACAATTACTTGTTTGAAAATCGTGAAACGACCTTTTCCCGGCCGTACATATGACCATATTGAATCCAATTTGGATACCCAACCTCAAACAAATATGGGGAAATCTGCCATTTTTGGACAGTAACAATACTATATACAGTGTACAAAAGTCATGATCCCGTGGAAGGCGTAACGGGTGTGGGGTTCCTCCCTTCGGAAAAAGTTTGATGTTAAAACATTGTCACATTTGGTACCCCTTGAAATATTCTCTATTTACGGTACAAGCAGGAACTTACTCCTATGTGGATATCATACCGCAGTTAAGTCCTTTGGTCTTTCACAGTTAGTGTAACTGTTTCAAATACGGCCTTATCCACCTGATATGAAGTCGAAAGTTGTGTTTTCAGTAATTACATTTGGGGAGGACAGCGGATAAAGTAAACAGAGCTAAAATTGCTATGATTGAGGACGGACAGAAAGATACCCACATTTCAACTAAGTTTACAAGGATGAGAATTGTGGGTGGGTAAAGAGACACCAGTATAATAACTGGGAGCTACTTTAACTTCACTATACCAAAGGTTCTTTGAAAAACTGGTTTGATTTTCACTTTTTAAGCAAGATAAGTGTTTTCTATTTATTTCAGCGGCGTGATAACTCATAATTGTACTACAAAGATACATTTTTTATTGTCTCAATTTACAGCCTCTTAATAATTTTTAAAGTGATATTCCCTGGAATAATGAATACATCAGAGTTTACGATAAGCCATTTTTACAAATTTTTCCAAGAAAAAAGAAAAAAAAAAAAGAATGCTCTTTACGTTACAAACCTTCCTTGACGAAAGTCAATGAATTGTTTTGCACAATCTTTATATTAGGAGAGATGCCCACTTACTGTTAAATATGAAATTATGAAATGCTGAGAAATCGTAGCCAAGGGGGCCAGGGAAGAACCATCCAGGGAAATTTCCCCCTGGAAGATCAAAAATTACCATTGCCTTATGAATTTTAGTATATTTCCCCCTGAAACCCGCAGGAAGCTATCTCCCTCCTTCACCACCTTGCCTGGCTATGGGCCAGGAAACAGCCTGACCTACAAAATTACAAGTTACTAAAGGAACCAAAAATCGCCCTTAATTACCGGAGTATTTTAAAGTCATGTGATAAAAAGGTGCATTGTCCTCTAACGGCTGTGTTGAAATGAAACTGTTTTTACAGATGTAAATAATGAGTGGAGTATAATTGCTACAATTCCTCTTTTCACTCTTTGAAAGCAAATAACAATATTTTCAGTAAACTGGTAAAGTTTTATAAATAACACACTGGAACAAATTACATCTTACCCCACGAAACTTGCTAATATTGTGTGCTCTATGTGGAGAGAAATGAAACACTCATACACCTATTCTGAGAATGTGGGATAAACTTCGGGCTTTCTTTGGATTTAAAACAGAATGTCATGAAAGGGTAATCATTCTGTAGATTAAGATCTTGTCTTCGGTTATACAATTTTGTAGAGGAACGCTCGTAATTCCTTACTTTTCTAGTGTGCAAAGACCTATGTAATGACCTGCAATATTTTATTTATTTGAATGTTTAGAGACATTTTTTATTCAAGAGAAACTCGCAGAAAGGTAAATCAGAGCATGGGCATGGATCATGGAGGAACGGGAGGACGCATCCCCTTCACTTTCTTTGGAAGGGGGACATCTCCAAAAAGTCCATCGACCCCACGTTTTCAATAATATAGCATAGATTACGATTGACACTACATTTCAAAAGCTAAATTGCGCCCAAATATGGCACCATTTGCCATGTAGGTACCTTCCAATTTCTTTTTTTTTTGAAAGGGGGAGGGGCACCTCCCCTTCGACCCCCAGGACGGCGATTCGCAAATGGTGAACCCCCCCCCAACCTTTGGAGATGGGTCTACGCCGATGAATCAGGGTTGGCTAACCTCCACTGCGTAAACAAGCTGTACACAGACCCAGAGACCATTTGATCCAGCCCACGTGGTAATTCATAAGTGTAATGTCAGAAACACATGACATTAAACTCGAGTGATAATTTTGAGAGAAATGATGTAACCCTACTTTGAATAAGTATACCTTAATGTCCTAATTCATGAAGGCAAGAACGAATTTCCCTCCAGTAGAGGGGGGGGGGGTGGTGGTGGGGTCTGTTCAGTTAGCTTTGTAACAAGCCTGTCTCGCTAAGAAAAAGCAGAAAACCGCTGGTTTGCATACAGTTTTATTATCCCTTTTGACATCTTTCAGTCGGCAGGTCGGTCCACCGTGCATAAAAGGATTGTAACCGGATGGTTAAACGTACGGGACGAACTTGAAATTTGCTGCCCCTCCTCTACATAGCAGCTCCACCGTAGATACTAAACTAACGTTTCAAATCGGACGACCAAAGGTCAGGAGCCAACAAGCGAACAATTGCTAAAAATCATACTACTACGGATCAGGGAAGTGGTCGTATGTTGAAATAACGGATAGCGCGCCCTCACACAACTGCTGCCTGTTACCACCTTAGTCAACGATATTGTGCTAACCTCTGTCCAGTGAATTAATTCCGGACCAATTTAAAAACCTTGCAGATTTGTTTGCCGTCATACTTATAAGTTCATCTTGTTTTATTCATCAGATAGGCTGTAAATGTATGCGTGGGTTTAGGACAGCGCTTCTCAACTTTTTTTTTAACTCGACGACCACTTAGACTCTCAGAACTTTTCTGGGGCCCACCTTACAAAAAGTTTATGAGGTTAGGTTAGGTTAGATGAGGTTTAACGTCCCAGTTTCCAACCAAATCGGTTCAAGTCGAGACGACCACGGCCTTTTTTCCAGTTGTGGCTCACTGCTTGTTTTCCCTACTCCACTGTTTTATGCTGAGCACCAAGCACAAAGGCAGTAGGTTCCACTTTTGAAGTCTTTGGTATGACCCGGCCAGGATTTGAACCCTAGAAAAGTTTATGAAAAAGATATGACTACTAATCAGCTGGGGGTTCACATCACAGTTAGATCGACCATACACGTAAACTACCACTGCAGCGCATGCATGCTACAGTACCTGCATGCATGCACATTGCAGCACAACATTGGAAACACATTCATACGCCATGTGTGCTCTAGCTCTAGCCAGGGAGCTGTTATTTAACAACAGCTCCCTGCTCTAGTTCTGTTGACGGACTTGGACAGATCGGATATGACAGTCCGGACTAGAATCAGTGTAAAATATTATTTCTTCTACTTCGCTCTATTTTTTTATTTTATTAATTTTGTATGGCGGATCTCGCGGCCCACCGGTTGGGAAGCGCTGGTTTAGGAGATTCAGACAATCATTAGATCGTTAAGAAATCACACCTGACCTCCTCACCTCCGAAATTCGGCACACACCATTCATTAAAATGTCTTCAAAAGTATGTATATATATATATATATATATATATATATATATATATATATATATATATATAATATATATATATATATATATATATATATATATATATATATATAACGCTAATTCCCACCTTAGGGGGAAATTGTTACGTCTGCTTGTACATAGGGCGAAAAAATGATAATAACATACATAAGAAATAAATTCGCCCTAACGTCTAAACATATAATTAACGTTATTTCAATGGCCAGCCATCCGTTCGTGTTAACAGCTAGGTGTCCGTAAATTTGACAACTTTGAATTAATGGCATCTAGTTTGTCAGTCTAAGGGGGCGCCCTTGTAAGTTTACGTATTCCTATAGAAAAAGTGTGTGGAAACGTTAATGCGAAACTTATATTTTCCCCTTAAGGTCGACTTTTCAACAACAACTTTCTGCCTAAGTGTCGAATTAGAGAAATATATATATATATATATATATATATATATATATATATATATATATATATATATCTGTCTGTATATATATATGTATGTATGTATGTATGTATGTATGTATGTATATATATATATATATATATATATATATATATATATATATATATAAATAAATATATTATTTATTTATTTCTATCGTTCTATCACTTGTTGAATATGCTGTGCCAATGCTTGTGGGATTGATTTCAATTTCGTGGCGTGCGAATGTGGAATATCTGTAAGCAGGGGAGGGATTTGATGTCTGAAAGTGGGGGGAGGAGCCAGGTGGACTGTCAAAAGGTGCCGAAGGCGACGCGGAAGCGCAAAGTGTTCCCCCTAAAGGCGTAGGGTCCAGGGGCCCGTCTTAGGGCCCCTGACGGGGTCCAGGGGCAGAGCCCCGGTGGGCGTCCAGGGGACGAAGCCTCCGGAAGCTCTGGGGTATTTACGAAATTGTAGGTATTTAAAATGATGCACTTTAACTTCAACTGAAATGACATAAGGTGGGCAATTAACATACCACAAAAATCACAATTTGACTTTTTTCAATTACATTCTTACTCTAGGAGACTAACAGTCAGATAGGATCGATAATGCTGAGGTCTTGAAGAAGTATAGGAGAATGGATTATTTTGAGGATTTCCCGGGGCTTTGGAACAATAATTTAAAAATGGGAGATCTAGTACTCATTACGGGTGCGCGAGAAGCGCGCCTGAAAAATCGCATTTTTCATACTCTTTAGTGAGATGAGTAATAGAATGCTAAGAAAGAAAAGTAATCTCAAGGAGAGGGCCCTTGCTCCCACCCCCTTCGTCTAGCGGCTGTTCCTTATTACGGTACCGGAATTGACGCTTTCCGTGACTGAAAACTTGCATTTAAACAATCTTTAAAGAATCGGTCAATTTATACAGATTGATAGTGATAAAAGTCTAGCTTTGAAAATTTCTTGGAGAGGAGCTTCCCCTAGACTTCCCCTACGGTCATGGGGGAATCAGTGGTTTCAATGATAATAGAGTAGTTTGTACGAAGCTATGACAAGCAGGATGTTCTACATGGTGGTAACCCCGAAACCCAGAGGCAACATTTGAAACGGGTGCGCGCCAATCGTGCAGAAAACATAGTGTTCAGACAACGTTTGAGACATTTTTAATCGTAACCTATTGTTTTTCTTTAGTTTTAAATATAATTTCTCTGGTCTCGATTAATTTCGCTCATTTTTTATTTTTATTTTTTTAAGCTGTGGAAAAAAGTGGGAGGGGGAAGGGCCTCCGCTTGCCCCCCCCCCCCGTAATTCCGCCTATGACTGTTAGAGTTCCCGGTATAGGACACCTTGAGCAGCATACGCCTTCAGAAGTCCAGGCACCACCATCATCCTTCTTCCCAAGCCAACCGCAGAATCAAAGAAACCCTCTTTAGTTACTTTCTTATTAAGTACAAATGTTCAAGAGGTGATTCTTTAAAAGCCGTAGTGGGCATTCAATTCTATTACATAATTAAAGATAGTCGAATGCTTCATTAGTTGTATGACACCACATATTTCCCATAACGCATGGCACTGGTATGCCAGGGGAATGATTGTTGTCTTGAAAATTCATAAGTTCCAAACGTAACATACTATTGCGATGAGATTCGAAACAAATGACGAATAAAAAAAGAAAAAGATTAGATTAAATGACTGAAACTCGTACACTTAAACATTGGAATATTGCTCTTTACAGTAAATTATGTTTCATAAAAAACTCAGAGTGGGTATAACTGTTATCAATTTGAAGGAGGTTAGGTGACATAAATGAAGCTTCTGAGATACAACGAGTGACTTAAGGCTATAAGTGATATCTACCCTCATTTGTATATACCAGTACAAAGTATTGATGGGTGAAATCACGAGAAGTCCTTATCAAAGATAAGTTGACGCGTGTTCGGCTTATCGCTTGTAGAATGTATATTAAGGAACAACTAGAACGTAAAAATTGTAAGGGTAGTCTTGTTCCTTACGTTTAGAAACAATTGGAAAAAATCGAGGTTATATTGTAGATAACTATAAAAGGCATAGGCCTACCATCACAAATACGCGTCCGGGTATGAGAATTGCTGAAAAGGCAAGTCACATCTATACAAAGGTGCAATAGACTCTACAAGAAATAAGGACTTTCCCAATGAGGCAAACCGACTCTAATTTTCTATTTACTCGTACACAGATGTGCAATTTCGGTTGGCTAAACTTGAATCTGCAACCCCAACTGGGTAGCCTACAGGTCTAGGCCCGCGTGGATGTGTGAGGATCGGTTGTGTTAACACCTTGAATCCTTTGAGGTAAGGGCCTGGGTGCACACTCACAAAACTTCCTCAGCCTGTAAACATGGAACTCTGTTAGGTCAAAGCAGAAAGGTCATATGTAGGCTCCTTCCTATAGACCCCGTGCGTATGACGTCACAAAACAAAAAGTGGAATATAACAGTGTTTTTACTCTAAGAAGTACATTGGGAGGGTAGAAACGACTGTCGCTTTTTGGATAATGTCGGGAAGTGAGTGAGCCTCCTTAGTAAGCTAATGGAAGCGTGCACTCCCCCAGGAGAAAATTTCTGTTCACACCTGTTTAAATCGCAACAGATTGAACTGGTATCATTGCAACACCCCTCAGGATTGGGCCTTAGGTTCCTTTAGGGGACAGCTGAGGGCTCACATCTGGTATAAGGACAGATAAAGGATACAATACAACAGAAGAATTCTAGAAGCTAGAAAGAGCCGTGCTTTCGGTCCAACTTTAATAGATTTAATACAAACATTCCAATAGGTCTAAAGAGTGACTTGCCTTACAGGAATGGAAAGCTATATATTGATTTAAAATGTGCACATTACCTCTCAGACTTACAGAAGGTGACCGGTCACCAAACAAATATTTTATTACTCGAAAGAAGGACATAGCACTTACCAAAACACAAACAGCCAGCAAGTGAGCCTTAGTCTATTCCCTTACCCCAAACAAAACAGGAACTCTCCCTGGGATGACTTACAGATAACAAACGTAACTTTCTAAATGGAAGAACGAACAGCATTAAACAACAAAGCAACCCCAACACAAGTTTAAACGACCCAAGGGCCATCGCTACAGTATTGTTAGATATGAACAGGCAATATACCAATTAACTTATGTATTGAACAAAGTAAACGTGCCATCAATAGGTAATCGTTTGGTTCCTTTTGGTATCTGTAGAATCTTGTTGAAAGCTGTTGAATTCACAATTACCTGTTGTGCATATTCAAATCTGACCTACTCAACAGGTTTCAACAGGGATTTTTTCAGACTAGTGTCTGTTCAGCTAGGAGAAAGAGGCAGAATCTTACAACGAGGAAGGCGTGGGGGGAGGGGTAGACTCAATTTCCTAGTTGCATCACGGAGGTAGAATTCACCATTTAATGCCACTACAATTTAAAAATTTACCACCAAGGGGAATTTCAAAGGCTTTTGAAATAGATAGCAGGAAATCTTATCACGAGAAGCGAATTACCACGCAACTTCCTTGTAATACTGTTGTTTTAGTAATTAATCAGTCTTGCTTACGTTTCATGCAACTCACCTTCAACAAAACAGGAGTTGCTATTTGACAATAGCAACTCCCTGAACAAAGCCATGGCAGTGACAGAGGCAAGCACAAAATAATGTGGTTTCCTTTATCTACACTATACGTTATCCTAAAAAGAATCATACTTCTGCAGAATATTATGTTATCGGCTGAAATCCTTTGCGAATTTGTATTTCTATTTTCATTAAATTGTATACAGCATTGTCCATAAACACTAAGCAGTCACTTCTCATCCTAACGAAAGTTCTTACAAGTTTCCTTTTAATTAAAGGAAAACCCCTATGCTGTATTGACGGGCTAAAAATGTTTCAATTCTATCGTTAAAGTGGGGTGTACCATGTTGCTAACCCGCTGGCATAAAGTAGGGCGGTTGCTCATGTGAAGAACTCTGAAATGCATTCCTGTGGAAGCTGTTTGTACACTGTAAAAAATGTCTGTTAATTTACAGAAAATAAAACAAAGAAATTAATAAGAAATACAGAAATTTTCTGGCAATTAATTGCCAGAACATTTCTGTATTCCTTTTGTATTTCTTTATTTTATTATCTGTAAATTTACATTTTGCAATTTACATTTTCAACAGTGTATCAAACAATTGTGTCTTCGAGCTCACTACGTCACCTGTACTGTACCTTCATAGGTAAAATTCGAAAAGTAACACACGGCCAAGAGGTCTCTTTTTACAAATTGATAGTGCACAACAAGGATTTAATTTCGTTCAAATGTATAAGTATATTCAATCCCAAATTCGGATTTAATATGCAAATATACAACCCAAATGACCATTCCCCGTAACCAAACAAATGCTTAATAAAACTTAGCTAAAAATATGAGAGGTGTTGTTACGACTTTAAACAGAACTGTCTTTCGCTGAAAAGGGATCATCTTATTAAAAGAACAAGCTACAGTGGAAAAAGAATTGCCTTCGTTGTCTTCAAACAGCTTAAATAATATCGGTTGATGAAGGATGCTGTCCCTCTGAAATTAAGAAAAAAATATCAAACTTGACTTAGATGGCAAACCCTTTACGCTATGCTCTGTATTACTTTAAAATACGAGTAAGAGTATTATTTGAGTTTTGAACAGAATTCAAAACGATTTACGTCCTAATTATAATCTAACATGATTACTTTCAGGCGCGAATCCAGAGATTTTCGGAAATGGGGGCTAAAAGCCCCCTTGAATATTCACCTAGATTAACGTTTTAAATTTTCT
>JAIZAY010001642.1:0-13838 GCA_029531755.1 Holothuria leucospilota
TTTGGCTCTTTTCTACAGTGGGTAGTGACGGTTTTGAATGGAGCTGAAAAATGATCTTAAGGTAATCCGAACACGAAATTATAAGGAGGTGGCCCCAATTTGCACAGTGGAAAATTTTAATCAACATACAAATGTTAATTCATTGAAAAACAGGAACTAACTTAATCAATGAAAAACAGACGTCCGCCTGCTGACGCAAATGCAAACAGCACCAAACGTAACTCTGGCTTTACCGATATTCAGTAGACCCATGATCCCAGAAGTGCAGAGGGTTATTGGCAAGTCAGATCACAGGAAACATCTATTCTTCCTGATCCCTCACATCAGGGAGTTGAAATGACAACCAAATCTGTCACACAATAAGTACTTGAAAATAATTTAATCCCTTCCAGGTATCAAGCTTTGATTGACTATCTCTTTGTTCCTATTGTTTAGCCCTGTTGATTTCCCCTTCCTAATGATGATCTGCCCTTTTGACACCCGAGTAATCCTGAAACAATTGCCTTTAGTGGGACGCGCTTTGATTTTGAGGTTTCTTACCGACTAGGGCCAAGCTTTAATCAAGATTTTTAGCTAAACGACTGTCAATGAAAGTTTTTATAATGCACTTCCTTTGTGTCCCTACGAATTTGATGCGTCGTCTGCTTTCAGCATTCTTCAAGCCAAAATCTTTTTTTTTTTCAATTTTGGCAAATTTCCTAATCACCGTAACATATTCGAAATGTGAGTTTGTTCGGAAAGTCTTCAATGAAGGTAACAGGAATGATATATAGCGCAACCAACAACGACAAAAGTGTAACATTTCATGTTTGTATGACGACTGGGTAACCAAAAGTAAACTGTTCAATGTATAGAGTAGATCTGATCATTGTCATTTTAACAGTGGGTCACTCAATCCTAGTTGATCTTGGAATTTTGATAGACATTTTGAAGATAAAAGCAAGATTATCATGGAAACGAACAATGCTTTAAACGTTCTGTAGAATTCTGGGTCTCCTTCCTAACACTGTGTATAAGAATTTTGTTTTCCTAAAGATTTGGTGCAATTGACTTGAAGCGTAAACATGCTTCAAAAGGCCGATGACATGTCATTGCAGTATAAATTTCTAAAAGACAAATTTTTATTTGTTGGAGTAATCTCAAACACCTTTGTTATTAGTGACTTCTTTCAGAATGATGCTTTTGCATCTTCAGGTGTCAAGTAATGGTATAAAAATATCCATGACACCCGAACATTCCAGCGGACCACAACCCTTATTGGTTTGAAGTTCCTGCCTCACACATTGTTTGGTGGGAGTAAGGTTGATAAAAACCATCATTACACGTAGGATTGCATGCTTCATTCTTTGATATTTGAGGTCTGGGAGCACAACCAAAGGAAGAAAAAAAAAGTGAATTGCATCTAATCGTATTAATTAAAAATCTTTACCAGCAGGTGGACCCCCAGATGCTCCGTATGTACTTCTTCACTTTGACTGACATTTGATCATTACCCGTAAAATCATTTTGAAGTAACAGAATGGTCACACCTTTACAATGCATGAGACCAAAGAAGAAAGTTTTGATACTAACAGTTTGTGTGTTACCAGATGCTAAGAAGTAACAACTAGGAGGGTTTAACTTCCAAAGGACCAGAAGCAGTTCCAAGGTGGAGAGGGCCTGGGTTCTAAGGGGTGGAAGCAGGCTGAAGCCCTGACAAATAGCAAACGCTTGCCGGAAGGAATGGGAAAAGTAACATATTCGGCGCTCTTCGTACCGAAAATGTTTGGAATTAAAGAAAATTTGAAAAAAGGCGGTTTTTTTTTCAGTTAATTTGAAAACAAAATTGGAAAATTCTGGGCTTTTGTTTTGGAATCTGCATTCCGCGACAGGTGTCGGGGCGACTGGTCACCGTCGGGGTTTGCATGCATTATCGTATTCGTTAAGGTTCCTTGACCCAACTGGAAAATTTTCCTGGCTGAGACAGCCTTGCAACGGAAAGCAACTATCCTTACCCCACCTGTCACAACCCCTGCTCTTTCACCTCAAGAATCGTTTTAATATAGAAACTTAACATTGTTAAGTGTGTGACCATAATCGCCCTTAAGATCCCATCTTACCCACCTTCGAGATATCCTGCAGCCGCTACTGATCAACCCCATTTTCACACGAACCACTGAGATGTTGAGAGTGTGCGCACATTCGGGATTGCCAAGTTTGAAGCTCAACCTCACAAAGTTAGTCCTTTTGTAAAATCCTAGGTCCTAGCGTGGTACTTGTGTTAATGTACTTGCACAAGAAAGGCTGTTCTTATCAGCTGTAACTACTTTTAACTTTATCGCCGAATGGCTTCTTTTTATGGTATAACTCACCAGAACATTTAAAGTTCCCATCTGTCCAGTTAGTCTTGTAGGCATCATTTTCTCCGCAAACTGTCTCGTTTGACGACGAAAGATAGTACCCATTGTTACATGTCAGGTTACATTTATCTCCAAAAGAGTAACCAGAGCAGTTGAAAAATCCATTGTTGACCGTCGGAAGATCGACATTTCGGCATGTAATAGCTAAACAGATGAAACGGTGAATACATTCAGAATTAATGCAGATCAATCAACGCTCTTTTTCATTTATATGATTTCTTCTCATGTATTGACATGCACTTAGACAAGGAAACATTTTGTCTTACACGATCAAAACAGTCAACTTTCATTCATCGCTAAAAGACTTTAAACAACTTTCAGCTGAAGCTCCATACTTTAAATACCATGAAACTTTACAAATGACTTAAATACCCCTGTACATCGGCTTCACACATACACATTTACTCCAGTAGAGAACGCGTTTTGCTGATAAAATAATATAACTCAATGTCGACACCGAGCAAAAATGAATGAATGAATGAATGAATGAATGAATGAATGAATGAATGAATGAATGAATGAATGAATGAATGAATGAATGAATAAAACCGGAACTGCCGAGGCTTCGAGATATCCTGCAGCCGCTACTGATCAACCCCATTTTCACACAAACCACTGACATGTTGAGACTGTGTGCACATTCTGGACTGCCAAGTCTGAAGCATAACCTCACAAAGTTAGCCCCCTTTTGTAAAATCCTAGATCCTAACGTGGTATTTGTGTAAATACACTTGCACAAGAAAGCCTATCCTTACCAGCAGTAACTTTTAACTTTATCGCTTAATGGTTTTCTTTTCATGGTTTGACTCTCACCAGAGCAGTTAAAGTTCCCATCTGTCCAGTTAGCCTTGTGGTCATCATCTCCGCAAACTGTCTCCTTTGACGACGAAGGATAGTACCCATTGTTACAGGTCAGGTTACATTTATCTCCAACAGAGTAAGCAGAGCAGTTGAAAAATCCATTGTTGGCAATCGGAAGATCGACATTTCGGCATGTAATGGCTAAACAGATGAAACGGTGCATGCAATCAGAATTATTGCAGATCAATTAACGCTCTTTCTTCATTTATATAATTTTTTCTCATGTATTGACATGCACTTACAAAAGGAAACATTCTGTCTTACACAAACAAAACAGTCAACTTTCATTCATCGCTAAAAAATTTTAAACAACTTTAAGCTGAAGCTTCATACTTTAATTACAAGGAAAAGTTACGAATGACTTAGATACCCCTGTATTGGGTTCACAAACACATATTTACCCTAGTGGAGAAAGTGTTTCGCTGATAAAGTAATGTAATTCAATGTAGACAAAAAAAAAAGAACAACAACAAGACGGAACAGCCGACCGTTCCGATTTAATCGCAATCGTCTCAATTCATGAGTCCGTTAATAGCACAAAAGAAACAAAGAAAAAAAGGAGGGGAAAAATAAAGTATTTAAAACACACCGCTGTACGAATTTCGCAACTAAATAATGATTCTAGAACGAACGTTAAGAAATTTACGTGTACGTATACATGTAAACACTATGACCTAGAGTTCTGTATTATAAACGTGACATCGACAAGGCGCTAAAAAGCCAAAGAATAATGAGATGTAGTAACAATGTAGCGTAAAATGTACAATAGGCCCAGTGTTTATAGAAATACGGCTTATGTATGTGCCGAACGACGGCAGTGAACTTGATACCAGTACGTAACTACGCACGTACGAAAATTTGTAGCAGAGGTGTGACAAACCGCCAAAAATCGAGACCAAACCGAAACCGAATTTGGGTGGTCTTGGTGATCTCAGACCGACGGTTGGGTGGTCTGACCTGTTATGAAACCGATATCATTTCGGTTTCGGGTGGCCTGTTTTTAAACCAACCCGAGAAAAGCCCATCATTCAATTGGTGGAAATTCATTACTTTTTTCCAAGGCGCAGTTACCATCATCCAGTGAACAACACTGCCCAAACCGTGTAGGCTTATATTTCTGTGTATCGGAGTGGACGTTATATGTCCAAGTAAATATATACAATATACGATATATGTCCAGGAAAATGTTTAAAAAAGTCGGGTTTTGCAATAAATTGAAAAAGAATTTTTATTGAAGAAAATTTGAAATTTCTGGGCTTTTTTAAACCCTGCATTCCACGAAAACAAAATAAAAGAAAAGGTGTCGGGCAAGAAGACTGGTCACCGTCGAGGATTGCATGTATTATCGTATTCATTTAGGCTGCCTGAAGAATTGGAAAATTTTCCAGGCTGGGGCAGCGTTCCAACGGGAGGCAATTTCCCCTTACCCCACTTAGCACTACCCCTGCTCTTTCACCTCAAAAATTGTTTTAATATAGAAACTTAAAATTGTTCCAGTAGTTAGGTGTGTGACCATTATCGCCCTTAAGATCCCATCTTACCCGCCTTCGAGATATCCTGCACCCGCTACTGATCAACCACATTTTCACACAAACTACTGAGATATTGAGACTGTGCGCACATTCGGGACTGCCAAGTTTGAAGCTCAACCTCACAAAGTTAGCCCCCTTTTGTAAAATTCTAGGTCCTAACGTGGTACTTGTTTAAATGTAATTGGTCGTCTTGAAATATTGTTTGTGACGTCAGCCTTTTCTTGACATGTTCTGTAGTCGTAACTGTTGAACGGATACACCATACAAGTAGCTATGATGACATCGGTATACCTAGTAGGTATGCAGCTACATGCCGTCTCGTCTTGCTTACCGATTAGCTATACCACGCTTGTACGGTGTATCTGTTGAACAGTGACGCCTCAGAAACATGTCAAGAAAAGGCTGACGTCACAAACAATATTTCAAGACGACCGATCACCTTTAAATATACTTGCACAAGAAAGCCTATCCTTACCAGCAGTAACTACTTTTAACTTTATCGCTCAATTTTTTTCTTGTAATGGTATGACTCACCAGAGCATTTAAAGTTCCCATCTGTCCAGTTAGCCTTGTGGTCATCATCTCTGCAAACTGTCTCCTTTGACGACGAAAGATAGTACCCATTGTTACAGGTCAGGTTACATTTATCTCCAACAGAGTAACCAGAGCAGTTGAAAAATCCATTGTTGACAGTTGGAAGATCGACTTTTCGGCATGTAATGGCTAAACAGATGAAACGGTGAATACATTCAGAATTATTGCAGATCAATCAACGCTGTTTTTCATTTATATAATTTCTTCTCATATATGACATGCACTTACAAAAGGAAACATTCTTTCATACACAAACAAAACATACACAAACAAAACAGTCAACTTCCATTCATCGCTAAAAGACTTTAAACATCTTTAAACTGAAGCTCCATACTTCAAATACAATGAAACTTTACAAATGACTTAAATACCCATGCATGTCGGCTCACAAATACATATTTAGTACAGTCAAGAAAGTACTTCGCTTATAAAATAATGTACCTCAATGTCGACAAGCCCCCCCCCCCCCAAAAAAAAAGCGAAACTGCCACCGTTTCGATTTAATCGCAACCGTCTCAGTTTCTGAGTCCGTTAATTGCACAAAAGAAACAAAGAAAAAAAAAAGGTGGGGAAAATACAGAATTTAAAACACACCGTTGTACGAATTCCGCAACTCATTAATGATTCAAGAACGAATTTTAAGAAATTTACGTCTACGTACACATTTAAACACTATGCATGACCTAGACTTCTGTATTATGAACATGTGACATCGACAGCGCGCTGAAAAGCCAAAGAATCATGACATGTAGTAATAATGTAGCGTATAAAGTACAAACGGCCCAGTGTATATAGCAAAACGGCTTATGTATGTAGTGACCGATGGCAGTGAACTGATACCAGTACGTAACTACGCACGTACGAAAATTTGTAGCAGAGGTGTGACAAACCGCCAAAAATTGAGACCAAACCGAAACCGAAGTCGAATTTGGGTGGTCTTGGTGATCTCAGGCCGACGGTTGGGTGGTCTGACCTGTTATGAAACCGATATCGTTTCGGTAACGGGTGGCCTGTTTTTAAACCAACCCGAGAAAAGCCCACCATTCAATTGGTGTAAACTTATTACTTTTTTCCAAGGCGCAGTTACCATCATCCAGTGAACACGCTGAACAGGCAGTGTAGGCTTATATCTATGTGTATCGGAGTGAACGTCATATGTCCAAGTAAATATATACGATATACGATATATGTCCAGGAAAATGTTTAAAAATGTCGGGTTTTGCAATTGTATCGAAAAAGGGTTTTTCTTAAAGAACATTTGAAATTTCTGAGCTTTTGTTTAGAAACCTGCATTCCACGAAAACAAAATAAAAGAAAAGGTGACGGACAAGAAGACTGGTCACCGTCGAGGATTGCATGTATTATGGTATTCATTTAGGCTCCCTGACGAATTGGAAAATTTTCCGGGCTGGGGCAGCGTTCCAACGGGAGACAAGTTCCCCTTACCCCACTTGGCACTACCCCTGCTCTTTCACCTCAAGAATTGTTTTAATATAGAAACTACACTTAACATTGTTCCAGTAGTTAGGTGTTGACCATTATCGCCCTTAAGATCCCATCTTACCCGCCTTCGAGATATCCTGCACCCGCTACTGATCAACCACATTTTCACACAAACTACTGAGATATTGAGACTGTGCGCACATTCGGGACTGCCAAGTTTGAAGCTCAACCTCACAAAGTTAGCCCCCTTTTATAAAACCCTAGGTCCTAGCGTGTTACTTGTGTAAATATACTTGCACAAGAAAGCCTATCCTTACCAGCAGTAACTACTTTTAACTTTATCGCTCAATTTTTTTCTTGTAATGGTATGACTCACCAGAGCATTTAAAGTTCCCATCTGTCCAGTTAGCCTTGTGGTCATCATCTCCGCAAACTGTCTCCTTTGACGACGAAGGATAGTACCCATTGTTACAGGTCAGGTTACATGTATCTCCAAAAGAGTAACCAGAGCAGTTGAAAAATCCATTGTTGACAGTCGGAAGATCGACTTTTCGGCATGTAATGGCTACACAGATGAAACGGTGAATACATTCAGAATTATTGCTGATCAATCAACGCTGTTTTTCATTTATATAATTTCTTCTCACGCATTGACATGCACTTACAAAAGGAAACATTCTGTCATACACAAACAAAACAGTCAACTTCCATTCATCGCTAAAAGACTTTAAACAACTTTTAGCTGAAGCTCCATACTTTAAACACAATGAAAATTTACGAATGACTTAGATACCCTTGTATATTGGGTTCACAAACACATATTTACTCCAGTGGAGAAAGTGTTTCGCTGATAAAATAATGTAATTCAATGTCGACACCGAGCAGAAAAAAAGCGGAACTGCCGACCGTTCCGATTTAATCGCAACCGTCTCAATTTCTGAGTCCGTTAATTGCACAAAAGAAACAAAAAAAAAAAAGGAAAGGGAGAGGGGTGAATACAGCATTTAATACACACCGTTGTACGAATTTCGCAACTCAATAATGATTCAAGAACGAATTTTAAGAAATTTACGTCTTCGTACACATGTAAACACTATGCATAACCTAGACTTCTGTATTATGAACATGTGACATCGACAGCGCGCTGTAAAGCCAAAGAATCATGACATGTAGTAACAATGTAGCGCATAAAGTACAAAAGGTCCAGTGTATATAGCAAAACGGCTTATGTATGTAGTGACCGATGGCAGTGAACTGATACCAGTACGTAACTACGCACGTACGAAAATTTGTAGCAGAGGTGTGACAAACCGCCAAAAATCGAGACCAAACCGAAACCGAAGTCGAATTTGGGTGGTCTTGGTGATCTCAGACCGACCGTTGGGTGGTCTGACCTGTTATGAAACCGATATCATTTCGGTTTCGGGTGGCCTGTTTTTAAACCAACCCGAGAAAAGCCCATCATTCAATTGGTGGAAATTCATTACTTTTTTCCAAGGCGCAGTTACCATCATCCAGTGAACAACACTGCCCAAACCGTGTAGGCTTATATTTCTGTGTATCGGAGTGGACGTTATATGTCCAAGTAAATATATACAATATACGATATATGTCCAGGAAAATGTTTAAAAAAGTCGGGTTCTGCAATAAATTGAAAAAGGATTTTTATTGAAGAAAATTTGAAATTTCTGAGCTTTTGTTTAGAAACCTGCATTCCACGAAAACAAAATAAAAGAAAAGGTGTCGGGCAAGAAGACTGGTCACCGTCGAGGATAGCATGTATTATCGTATTCATTTAGGCTCCCTGACGAATTGGAAAATTTTCCGGGCCTGGGCAGCGTTGCAACGGGAGGCAATTTCCCCTTACCCCACTTGGCACTACCCCTGCTCTTTCACCTCAAGAATTGTTTTAATATAGAAACTACACTTAACATTGTTCCAATAGTTAGGTGTGTGACCATTATCGCCCTAAAGATCCCATCTTACCCGCCTTCGAGATATCCTGCAGCCGCTACTGATCAACTCCATTTTCACACAAACCACTGAGATATTGGGACTGTGCGCACATTCGGGACTGCCAAGTTTGAAGCTCAACCTCACAAAGTTAGCCTCCTTTTATAAAATCCTAGGTCCTAACGTGGTACTTGTGTAAATATACTTGCACAAGAAAGCCTATCCTTACCAGCAGTAACTACTTTTAACTTTATCGCTCAATTTTTTTCTTGTAATGGTATGACTTACCAGAGCAGTTAAAGTTCCCATCTGTCCAGTTAGCCTTGTGGTCATCATCTCCGCAAACTGTCTCCTTTGACGACGAAGGATAGTACCCATTGTTACAGGTCAGGTTACATTTATCTCCAAAAGAGTAACCAGAGCAGTTGAAAAATCCATTGTTGACAGTCGGAAGGTCGACATTTCGGCATGTAATGGCTAAACAGATGAAACGGTGAATACATTCAGAATTATTGCAGATCAATCAACGCTGTTTTTCATTTATATAATTTCTTCTCATATATTGACATGCACTTAGAAAAGGAAGCATTCTGTCTAACACAAACAAAACAGTCAACTTTCATTCATCGCTAAAAGACTTTATAAAACCAACTTTTTGCTGAAGCTCCATATTTCAAATATGAAACTTTACAAATGACTTAAAAACCCAAGCATGTTGGCTTCACAAATACATATTTTCTTCAGTAGAGAAGTGTTTCGCTGATAAAATAATGAAATTCAATGATTTATCTATGTCGACACCAAGAAAAAACAAAGAAGAAAGAAGCAAAAGAAGAAGAAGGAAAAAAAAACGGACCTGCCAACCATTCGGATTTAATCGAAACCAGGAAAAAACTACACTATTTAAAACACACTGCTGTTTAAATCTCACAACTCAATAGTGATTCATGAACGAGCTTGTCACAAATTAAGTTGTACGTACATGGGCGTGGATCATGGGGGCACAGGGGGACGCGTCCCCCTCATTTTTTGGGAAGGGAGGACATCTCCAAAAAGCCCCCCCCCCCCCACCCACACACTTTTTCCATTACATAACATAGATTACGAATTTAAACTACATTTTAAAAGCCAAACTGCGCCCAAATGCGGCACCATTTGCCATAAAGGCACCTTCCAATTTCCTTTTTTTTTAAAGGGGAGGGGGATGGCGATTCGCAAATTGTGAAAAGTCCCCTCACCTTTGGAGATGGATCCACGCCCTTGTGTACGTATATGCGTATATGTAAACACTATAACCAAGACTTCTGTATTATAAACTTGTGACATCGACAGCGCGAAAGATGGCCATAGAATCATGACATGCAGCAACAATGTAGCGTACACTGTACCATAGGAACATTGTACTACGTCTTACGTATGTACCAACCGACGGCAGTGTACGTGATTAGAGTACGTCCCTTAGCACGTACGAAAGTTTGCAGTGGAGTTGTGACAAACCGCCAAAATAAAGACCAAACCGAAACCAAAGACGGATTTGGGTGGTCTTGGCGATCTCAGATAGACGGTTGGGTGGTCTGCCTGTCTTTGACCCAACCCGAGAAAAACCGACCATTCAATTGGTGTAAATTTAATGCTTTTTTCCAAAGCACAGTTACCATCTTCCATTGAACAAAACGGCCCAAACCGTTTAGGCTTATATCTCTGTAATGGAGTGGGCGTTATAGGCCCATGTAAATTCCCCAAATATTTCTCCGTATAATTTTTACTTTTCCGATTTACACACCACGAAGAAGCTCTTAGCAAATAAGGCCCAGGGGCGGATATAGGGTCTTTTTTGAGGGGGGGGGGTCCAACAAAAAAGGGCACATTCATGTTTTTGAAAGTTTGGTTCTAATAAACGTCAAAAAAAGAAAGGATCAACCAAGAAATATGCAAAAACTGGAATGATCTAAACGGTGAAATTGCAAAGCGCGCTCCGCGCGCGAAAATTTTTTGGGGTATGCCTACACTCATAAGAATTTCTATTTATTTAAAGGTTATACAGGACAATTGTCCCAGCAGTTGGGCCCTTTCGGGCATAACTTTCATTGTAGGCCTACTTTCCTCCTCGAGTCAGTAGCCGTACCGCACGACAGACACAAGAGAACGTTGACCGAAATGATATTTACATAAATCCGTGTATTCTACTTGAAAGAGTTTGTACTAGCCTATTTAGCTATAAGTATAACGGAACTGAGAAAGAGTGGACAAAGCGTACCGAAAATTTTGGGTTTTATCACAGAATTCACCCTTTTGTAAGCCAAAATAAGTAAACCGAGCATGGGTCAGCGGCGTAGGAAGATGTTTGACATGGGGGGGGGGCAGACCAGATGCGATTTCTCGACTTTGACCCACCTTCCCACACCAAAACATCATAGTGGGAAGGGGACATGAAGGAGCCTAACGATCCCATGTCATTGCAGGGCATATTTTGCAAAGGGTCACTGAATACTCCAAAAACTGAGTTGCGCACTGATAGTGTACTTTAGAATCTGAATCGTGAAATTGTAAAGCGCGCGAAGTGCGCGAAAATTTTTGGCAGGCTTACATAAAACACATATGTAATCATTACGAACAAAAGGAAAAACGGAAAACTATAGAGGTTGTAGACTGCATCCGGGATAACACACATTGTAGCGGAACCACCTGGACTACACGATGAAATAGCCAAACTTTGCTCACCACCTGACTGTACCTCGTGACACAGACAAGAGAACACCAACAGGGTTTGCGATATTGGATGAAAGTTACTACCTTCACATAAACTACGGTACTCTGCGACAGCAGACCGGTCATCGGTCCAACTTAAAGACGTCAAAAGTTGAACCGACTAACATTGCGTTATTTGACCTGGTGGTGATTTTCTATAGTAATTTTAAAATGAAACAAACACCGATTTGCCTATTGTGACTTCTGGTCAACTCTTGGTTGTGGACATTTCCTTAAAATTGGCTTTTATTCCCATCACTAGGGCAACACTTTAAAGAAGAAAGTAACTCCAGACCATGAATATCATAGCGAAACGTATTTACCTACTCTCTCCCTCTCTTGTTCATGATAGGAGGAATATCCAGAGGGTGGAGGGAAAGCTTTGTAGGTGTAGCGTTTAGGGAGTGTGAACAGATCATTATTTTGCAAGACCAAAAGACTAGAAGTGACCTTTTGGAATCAGTATCAAAGCCCAACGGTAATATGTTGCATAAAGCGCTAGCTATTGAGTATGACGTAATATCTGTGTGCTTTGATTGCCCAAGTACGCCACATGTGGTTCCCAAGCGAAAAGTAATGAGAATGCCTGACTGTCACGCAGGCAGTGAGAAATACTGTAGTCACATTCTCTCTAAAAAAGATTGCACTGTTCGTCTTTCGGGGCGGGCAATATAGGCTACCGAAGTCAAAATATATTGCCGAAATTTCTGCGATATATACTATAGCTTGAGTTTTACGGGCGAATTGATCGATACTGGATGGGAGTAGCCAAAATCTCTCGTGTTTTTCTTTTTTTTTTTTTATTTTAGGCCACGTATAAAAAAACCATTTTTGAAAAAGGGCAGATTGGGAAATTTGAGGGGGGGGGGGTCCGGACGTCGGCGACCCCACCCCTGGATCCGCCACTGAGGCCCTATACTTAGTCCGGGCTTGCTTCGAGTTTTTATTCGGTCTGGTCTCTGTTCCGGGTGGTCTGCGAACTTCTTCAGTTTGGGCAGCTTGGCTACCCCCTAAATGGATGTCGGTCTGGTCTCGGGTGTGTGCTAAGCACGATGCGTCATCGGTTTCGGGTGTTCCTGGTTGTGTTCAAAGGATGATTGGGCAGTTTGGGCATCGAAACCCAGATCGAAGCACACTTTTAGTTTGTAGACAGCACTTGTATTTGATAAGCAATGGAACTGATTGCAACGCTGTTGTTTGGGATTAAGAAGCGTGAGAAGAATGTCCGAGAGATCTAACATGGTAGTTGTGACAATTTCAGTTCTGAACGAAAGACCAGTAACTGATGGAATTTTCAGCAACTTTGGACAGCACGTAGGTGTGGGCTATTTTCGGTACCATATACGTACGCCGTATTCTAACGGCAATCTAGCCAAAGTTCACAGTGTGTGCACCCTAGCCTAGGACATGGGGATGGTTGGCCTAACGACGGACTTGGCCAAGGCCTAGGTACTGAACTCAGGGCCGTCGCGACCGGGGGGGTGTGGGGGGTGTCTCACCCCCAAAGTTCGTCAGAGCAACGACAGTCGGAAAATCTGAAATACCAGTTGGAATTTATGATATCTCAGCCTATGTCAACTTTGTATATATTTTCCAACTAGATAAAGTGAGAATAATAGCAAACGTTATTTTACGCCCGTGAAATCGAATCAAACTGTCCTTTGCCACGGAATATTTATTCCGTGCGGGCAGGTGTGAATAACTTTATACGACTTGTCTGAGACAGGTCTCTCACAGTATTACGGTACATGTAGGCCCTTACTATATCGTTAAGAACTTAAACCTACGACGAGAGTAATTAACGTCCGCTATACGCGGGGCAAACTTTCGCCAGGCCTCCCACGTTCAGCATTTTCTCCATCTTCAATCGTTCTACTTCAATGCTGTGATTGAGCTATTGAGCGCTGGAGGAAATGATACGCCGATGTTGTTCGCCGACTTCTAGCTGTTTTTGTCCATCTTGTTTCCACTAATTTCAAAATCGTTCCTAAGATGGAAAGGATTCGGTGCTTGGCACTAGAGTTTGTAGAATATGAAGTAATTCGCGTATTCTTGTGGAAATTTTCCTTGATGTGGAAAACGGCATAGAGAACTTGAGAGGGAACACAAGAGTAAATTTGCAGAATTTGGGGCGATAGTTCACAGGAGAAAAAACATCCGAGGTGGAAACTTTGTTGGTTAACAGAGTATGACTTTCTGACGAAAATGGTTTGTATTAATCGTGTTATCATTCCTACTGGAAAAACACCCGATAACTGTAGACATTAAGTGCGTGCTCCTGTCGACTATTTTCGCAGTCTAAATTTGT
>JAIZAY010001130.1:0-20819 GCA_029531755.1 Holothuria leucospilota
TTAAGAGAATTATGGAATTATCTGACTAAAAGGAAAACTATTCTGGAATTTTATTAAACTTAAGATCCATATTCATGCCAACTGAAACAAATGTCTTCTAAAAACAATATGAAAATAAATTTGGCAATGGATAATTCTCAATGACGCCACGACTGGGTTGGCAACCGAAATAATATAGGGCAAGGGCTCGTCCGTAGATGGTCTCGATCGGATGTTCAAGTTTTTCCAAACTCTTGTTTCAAACTATTAAATCACCTTGTCATTGCACATCTTTGACTTATATATGCAATAGTTAATTTAATGTACCTTATTCAGTGATTGAAAATGTGCAGTGGTACGTAAAAATTTGTGCAGTAAAAAAGCGTGTTTCATGTACTAACACAACATAGGCGAAGGAAGGGAGAAGGGGGATAAAGTACCCCAGTCAAAACGGTGGTGGACGGAAGTATGCCCCCCCCCCAACTCGAGAAGAAAAATCCGTTATTGGTCCCTCCATAAAAAGAGAAAATTTTGCATTTTCATTAAAATTTGCAAAATGTGTCTCACATGATCTACATGATCACTATGCTTCACTTTAAGGGAATTAGGGTCAGGTTGAAATATTGCTTTCGGTATGATTAACCAGAGACCTAACCCCTTCCAGATTTAACTGTATTGGCAAACTATTGTGTTCGTCTGGAAATTATTATATGTTATTGGAAAATAATCACAAATTAAGGGGTCTGCCGTCCAAAATGGCAGTACAGGTAAAATCGAGCCCATTATGACGTCAAGTGAAGAACCTCTATAGGTCTTTACCTGTTTGTATATCACGGTGTGACGTATATAGACATCCCTACTGGAAATAGAACCTTCCATATTCGTCCAAATATAATGTTCAATCATATGCACTTTGTCTTTCATTCACATTTGAAAGTGGTCCGTATCACAACCTTTGAGAGTGAGCTGTGTCGCTATTGTAGAGCAACTGTGGTTACTGCATGGTCCAAAAGTAAAATGCATTTTTGTAAAGATTTTATCGTGATCCTGGTCATTTGTATGGGCTGTGTAGAGTGCCACCAGTGCAACACTGAAGAGAAGAACCACGACGCTGCTTGTCCTACATACTGGGCATCCAGAGGCAACTTTTGCTATCGGTAAAGTGTATTTTTACCATTCGGTATGACTTCAACCAGTGAGTCTTTACTTTGACAGTAGACATATCTGCAACACTTTCTTTGAACCTAGATAGTTGCCAGCAACAGTCCTTTTTTTGCAGTAGTCTTCCAGGGAAGTTCCAGATGTAATAGGCTTACAGGTTAAAGAAACTAAACACAAAGGTTCATGTCGTCTGCTAACTCTTAAAGAATGGCACAGGAAAATTTGCGCATTACTTTAATATTGCCAGTCGTTTCAGTCGCAAATTGATTTGCGCCTTATTGGCGCATTGTAGCCCTTTTAAAAGTACCACATTGTCATTCCGTGTTACATTTTGAACACGAATACACGTCATTCGAGTTGAGAAGTAACGCACAAATTGATAAAGAACAACAGTAACATGTAGCCTCATACCTCTCTTCCGTATTTGCATATAGCTTAAGCAGTACCTTAATTACCAGCATCTTTAGGTTTAGTCGCGAGAAACAGTCGTTTTGAATGTTAAAATATTGTCGGTAAATTGCTACACATCAAACCATTGTTTCGGATAATCTTTTTGTCAGCGTAGTAGAGTCGTTGACAAAGGTTGGCTAGGACAGGAAGTAGCAGTTGTAAGTATCAGACAAAAGAATGGGACGGCCTGAAGTATTATGATCCGTCATTAAATGATTATCTCCTCACTCTTAATCGGATCAAACAGAATTAGAATAAATTACATTTTCAGTTGGATCTCCTATCAAAGTAACACCTCCTTGTGTGGAGCATGACTGGGCCATAACGCGGAACTTTAGAAGGAGACTGACCTTTTCCCCTTCCATGACCACTCGCAAACTCCACATGAACAAATCAGGGCAGACGTTTTATTTTTTTTTTTTTTTATCGCCAACCAAAAAACGGAGTAAAACGCTTAGATTATTGTCAGATTCCCGCATGCGTCAAACTTTTTACCGCTTGTATTGTTTGGCAATATTACACAGATGACGTTTGACAATAGGAGTTACAAACATTTAAAAAGATGGCTAGATTGCATAGGCCTATTAGATTTCAACTGCCGTCAGGTTGTAAAATGTTTCAAGGAAATTTTTCCCAGGTGGCCATAATGTTCTTGTTTCCCCTCGAGCCCTCCAGTTTCAAAACCACATGTCTGCAAGGCTGCTTAGGTGTAACATGGTTCTATCTCTGGCAAAACTTTGGCATAATGCTATATTTGGAAGTTTTTTAAGTGAGCGTTTCTTAAATTCTGCTATTATTGTTCCAAACATTCGTTGTGAGATATTTGATTGAATAGGCAACGGTACGTTGTTGGCGCATAGACCTAGAATATATACTGACCAGGTTGCCAGACAGCTGAAAACCGTACACCCAAACAGATATTTTAATACGGCTATATTTTGATCAAAATACCGGGGTATTTGCCAGTAGTTTTGGTGCAAAACATTACTACTAATGAGAAACGGTGCCTCTTGGCACCCGGGAGAGTAGCCTTTGTGGAATGTGGAATGCAGTCCACCCCACCCCCTCCCCCGCCCGACTGGTACCCTAAGCTTCTATGTTCAGTGCAGGTTTTTCTGTAATTAATCGAAGCCCACAGATTCGATTGTAGGGACTACTTTTCGATGTGCGTGAGAGGTATGACAAACAAATACTGCGTTGAACAACACTGCCTGAACGCCAATGTATTCAGGTTGCACAATAGCAAACTGCCCGTCCCTCCGTAACGAGTACACCTTTCGAAGTTTAGGGAAAGCAAACATACTTTATCACTTTTTAGTAATAATATCAAGTAATTACGCAGGTATGAATGTGATTAATATCTTAATAAGAAATTTGCATATCCAGCCTGAGGAGAGCATTTCCGCTTTTAACAAGTTCTATTTCCAAAATGGGACTTCTACCTCTATCTCTACAGCTCTGTTTGCAAAACGCCTTACTAAACCTTTTCTATTCCAAAGGAAAAGGGACAGACTACTCATCACACTTGCAACAAGTTATTGCCAAAACGGCATTCTTTCGGACACGAACAGACTACTGTCAAACGCGCAACAAGTAGTCAGGCATCAAAGACCAAACTGGCATTCTCTTGGGCACTATCGGCTTCTGTCCCAAAGGAAACAGACATACTTCATGAAAATGATTAATGAATCAAAATGGACATGGAATATAGAAATCCGTTTTGAAATTAAATTTTTTTGTCGAAAGTTCAGAAGAGTCAAATAACAGGGACGCAACCTTATATCCCTGTCCCGTCCCCGTTATGTTGTTTTAATAGATCTCAGACTGATATTTTCTTTATGTCCTCCAATGAAAGAAGGAAACAAATCATGATGGAAGCCTTCTTGAAAATGTCTCCAAATTTCCGTCACATTTTAGAAAATTTGTGTGTGTATAACAGAAATTCTACTTTTTCATTGTGGAAATATATTCTTGAGTAAACTTGGTCGCAGTTCGAACAAGACGGACATGATTCGAACAGTGAACAGTGCTCAAACGCACTGCAAACGCGCAGTAAGAAGGTGTTTCTTTGGAATTGGTTTTAAATAAGAGGATATAAGCCTGTCCTGGATTTATTGTATATACAAAATCATCAAAGACATTTATTCTTGTCGTTCAAATTCACGTCATAGCCTCGTGCTTACAAGGAAGTTTGCTACAGTATAGCAGGTCATTATGCTGCTGTCGCAGCATGGAAGTTACTGTTAGTGTTAGTAGGGAACACGCGATTAAATGCAGCTGTAAAAGTTAGTATATACGCATGCCTGTTAATGTATGGACAGGAATATGTCTTTGCTTGTAAACGTCCACGTGCGCTATGTATACTATTAGAAGACACAATGACACATGATAAAAACAAGTATGGCTATGTGGGAGGTACGCTAGTTTTTTTTTTTTTTTTTTTTTTTTTGTAGGATGAAAATGGAAAAATCGGTTTTTCAAAACTTTTTAAATTTGTTTCAAAATCATGGTTAGGGTTAGAATTAATGTTAGGGTTACGTGCACAGGGGATATTTGACCTGTTCTTTCATAATCCGTCGTCAGAATTACAAAAAATTAGTCGAAAAGCTGTTATTTTGAAATTAGGGGTGTGGCCAATTTCCAAGAAGCTGATTCGTTCATTGGCATGATTCTTCCATTTTCATCCTATGAAAAAAAAACTCGCGGGCGATACATACATTTGCAAGAGTGTGCAGATAGTAACATTTACCACTGCAGTTAACTGCATGTGCGGCTTACGCAGTGCAATAAGGCCGGTTCATAAACCTTCTTCGTTTCACGTGCTATAAAGCCATAGGGGCCTAAGAACCATATATGGTCATCCCTTGCTCTTCTGGACCAATCACAAACATAGGTCAGAGCTGAACAGGGTTCAACTTTTATAGCTTTATCAGGCGCGGATCCAGACATTTCGAAAGGGGGGGGGGGGGCTGAAAGCCCCCTTGAATATTCTCCTAGATTAACATTATGCCAATTTTCGCGTATTTGTTTTTGTTAATGTGACAAAAAGGGGGGCTGAGCCCGGGAAAGCCCTCCCCCCCTTGGATCCGCGCCTGTTTATAGTGATATACTGAAGTATGAACCGGCCTTGTATGTACTGTGATGATAATCTATCACTCGCTGTTTAAACAGTACTAGTTATCGCACAGCAGTGTACTTCCCCTCCTAATCTAACGTTTGGTGTGACTGAGTAATTGAAACCAAGGGACAACCTAAGGGACTAATGTTTGAACTTCGTAGGGTTTTGTACCCCAATTACTTGGAATCATTGTCATAGTATTGTCAGGCCTTTACCCAGGTAGCAATCCAGTTTGGGGCCCATGGGTTTACCTGTACATGGGTTGGCTACTATGGGTATCAAATTTGAAAGGTTGGGGGGGGGGCACTGAGGTACAGTCATGTAAGTAGGGAATGGGGTACGCGGCCCACACAGACACGGTACAGGCAAAACCTGGGTCACTAAATGTGGGCACGGCTTGGTCTGGCCCAGTGGCCTCCACATTGGGGAAAATCTGGGATATTAATTAAGTGGGTATTGTGTATTTGGCCAACAACATGTATTGTTTCAGCTGGCCCATATTGGTTGCATATTGGGGAACCTGGGCCACTTTATGTAGGTACTGTAGTATCTCGGATGGCCTATAAGAGCTCCATACAGTAAAAAGGAAAAAAAATGGGCCACAGTATATTCGATCGGTGTGGGATGCTCTGCTGTATAGGTTCTCTATGGGGAACGCCTGTGCCACCGCATGTGGTATTGTCCGTACTGACTCATATATGGAAGCCACGGAATCTCTAATTTTCCTGTTACAGGAGGTCCAGCTATGACATATCTTTTAAGTCTACACACCTAGATTACTCGAGGGCTGTCAGGCCTTTATCTAAATTCATTTTGTCGTATCTGTTAATTTTCCCCATACAAAAGCCACCTAGCTGGTCTGCTTCTTTTTTATCCGTAGTCTAAAGCCGCGGTCACACTACAACGAATTCGGATCGGATTCCGATCCAATTTTTGTGAGTTTTTATGAAAATCTTCTCCATTTCGGGTCGGAAAGAACCCAACATTTGCCAACCTGTGTAATTATATGATTTTTATCGCAGGACTACGAAAATTAAATTTATGCGAATTATTTCGTGACGTCACATTGTCACGGGTTGTTTGAAAAACCTTGGAATAAATACAGGTGGCTGAGACAATGAGGCCAAAAACTAGAAAACACTACTTGGTGTTTGTCTTAACAATTTTATCTTCTTCGTCGGGGTCTTGCGACGTTTGGAACATATATACATACATATACAAAATAGCAGAAGTCGGTGGTGAGTTCACGCCCACGTCTGTGGTACAGTGCCTACGAATAACCAGCCTAGTCTGATGTCGGCAGGCAACCCAAATTTAGGAATAGTACGTCTGGCCAGGTACCCGATGGGAAGGATACGGCGCTATCCTGGTGAGGGAATAAACTACAGGAATACTTTTGGACACCTTAACGTTTAAAATTGGCTCGGCGTGAGCCCAGTCCTCAGCGACCGGTGCGAAATTCGCCCGTCTCCAAAATTCTTCAACGTTTTGCCCTCAGATACGGTTCCCTCACCAGGATGCGTGTTTCCTCGTTGCAGGATGTTAGGCAACTGCCAGTCACACCCTGCCACTCTTTCCAGGCACCTAAGGTATTACGTAATAAAATATTTAGAGAATTAAACAGCTGTTAAACACGGCATGAATATTCATTAGGAGAGTTGTCCAAACTCAACTGTGAAACACATCGACAGACAGCTTTTATCGGACTATGTGTGTCCGATAAAAGCTGTTTGTCGGTGTGACGTCACGAAAAAATCAGTTAACATTTTATTTTCATATACCTCTGATGCAAATCATATATTTACACTGGCTGGCAAATTTTGGGCTCTTTCTGACCAGAGATGGAGAAGATTTTAATAAAAACTCACAAAAATCGGATCGGAATCCGATCCGAATTCGTTGTAGTGTGACCGCGGCTTTAACAGATGTTGTGTATATTGTAATATTGTGTGACATTATCCCTCACCAGAAATTTGCTATGAATGCGAGATCTCAGTACCATACTTCTTTACTTGTTGTCCAAATGTCGCTTCACACGGTAGTTGTGTTTTTGCATCCATTTTAGGTATTGCAAGTCCTCTCGTCATTAGTTTCTTGTTGCATCGATCATTATCTCGAGCTACTTGTGCATACTTTTTTCTAGATCTTCAGGTCTTCCATCGACTATTGTCCTTCCCAATGGCATTTCGAAAAGCATACATCTTCATCAGTGGGGTAGCCACGATTTCTCTCACGAAGGGGGGGGGGCGCAGTATGTTGTGTGATCACCGGCCTGGGGAGGGGTCTGAAGGGAGGGTTCCCCCTCCCCTTTGTTGAAAAATTAAGTGTCCTTTCATGCAATCTGGTGCCAATTGCTACCATTTGAAGTAAAATTTGTGTTAAAAGTGTACGTTTTTTAGGTACTTAAAAAATTGGCATGAGTGGGGGACATGGCCTATAGTGTCCATGGCCCAATGTCCCCTACATACGCCACTGATCTTCATGGACTTTGATTTGTAATTGCCTGCAAGTACAAACATTTCTAGTGCTATTGAGGGTGCAATACGATAGGCCAGGTTTGCATCGTACTTCCTAGGATGAGGGAGCTTTGAAAAAGTGGTTTGACGGGAAACAAGTATATCGGATCCCCAACCGGTTCCTAAACAACCCCGTACAAATTCCGGGGACAAGACCCCAGAAAATTCCTTCCTTGCCAATTGCAACCGGGAAAATTAGCACCAGGAAAATTTCTCCATGTCAGTTCCTACCCTAGACAATTCCACATTTTCTGGTGACAAATTGGCCACAGTTGAGGTTGTCCAAGGAGAAATCGTGGGGGGGGGGGGTTGTCCCTTCAAGCCCCACCTGCCAACTCTTAAAAGGTTAGTTTTAATTGAGGTCGCTTTGTAAGCATCTGAAAAAAAATGAAAATTTCCTTTTCTCTTTTCGAGGAATTGCAACAGACTCTTATCTGGATTTCATTTTGGCGTAGTTTTCTGAGTGTTTTCCTTCTTTCTCCTTTCAAAAGGTTTTATTCAACTGAAATGACTTGGGTAGATGCCGAAGCCTTCTGCAACACTATTGGAGCGCCGAATGGGCAGGGTATTGCACATTTACTTTCAGTCCACTCAGCAGACGAACAAAAATGGCTTTATGACTACTGGAAAAGCCACAGAAACGAGACTCCTACAAATGTAAGTTGATTCAATGACTTCATCTTACGTCTGTGAGGCTTTCCCAAGGGTAAGAAAGACATTCCCCTTGACAAACACACGTACACAAAGTCACACATATGCGCGAGACTTAAAAAGTAACCTGTAGCCAGACCATGGATTGAAGGGGCAAAACAGCTTTCAGATGGCAACATATTTTTCAGGAGGACAAGATATCTTTTTACTGGGAGATATGCTAAGCCAATGGTAATTTTAAGATAAAAATTAAGGGGCGAAAACCCTTCTTGGGTGCCCCCCCCCCTTCTCCCTTTCACAACAGGCTTACCCCTAACACGCAATCAATTATAAATCTATCAGATGACGATATGGCAACTTGTTTTGATTAGGGTATTTCAAGCTCTAAATTGTGAAAGACACTTTTCCAATGCAACCTGCATGTTGTATCTTTTACCCTTTTAATCTAGTGGCAAACCGTGAAACTTTCGACCCCCCCCCCCCACCTTGTACAACTTTTAAAAGTCCCTTTCAAAAAAGCCCCATTTTCAAAAAATCATAGACTCTGACCCCTCCTCCACCCTCGAGCAAAACTGATTCCTTTTTCAGCTTTCTGACAAACAAGTTACCTTGAACTAGTAGCTGGTATTTTAATTCTGCTATATTGCCCTTAGTAAATTTTCAATCCAGCCTACCTCCCCCTTTACCCGAGTTTCAAAAATGGCATTAGTACAAGCTTGTTTGTGAAATCTGTACTAAGCCACACACATACAATGCTATTTTTAGCTCATTGTTATGTGAATAGGAGGATGAGATATTGTACATCACCTAAAATTAGAAAATTGAAGTTGTGTGTGTCTGAGTGTCTGATTGGGTGCGTATGCGTGTCCTGTGTGTGTGTATGTATGTATGTATGTATGCATGCATGCATGCATGCATGCATGCATGTATGTATGTATGTATGTATGTATGTATGTATGTATGTATGTATGTATGTATGTATGTATGTATGTATGTATGTATGTATGTATGTATGTATGTATGTATGTATGTATGTATGTATGTATGTATGTATGTATGTATGTATGTATGTATGTATGTATGTATGTATGTATGTATGTATGTGTGTATGTGTGTGTGTGTGTGTGTGTATGTATGTATGTATGTATGTATGTATGTATGTATGTATGTATGTATGTATGTATGTATGTATGTATGTATGTATGTATGTATGTATGTATGTATGTATGTATGTATGTATGTACAAAAATGGGTCCTGAACCTCCCTAAGAAAGTCTGTAAGTCTGATGTAAGTCTAGTGAAATTCAAACTTGTTGGGTAGGTACTTGACCATGAAAACTCAACCATGCGTATGGTGACGTCATAGGTCAAAGGTCAGAGGTCGAAAGTCACATCTGCAAAAAAAAAAATCCGTTTTTCTGCAATTATTTGCCCATCGATAGTAGTAGTAAAACCCAAAAGATATGTTGAGACTAATAAAATAATGTTTAACTAGTGCTGTGGCCGAGTGGATGAAGACGGTGGCATTTGAAGCGATGAAGCTTGGCAACCGGGAGGTTCGGCCGGGTCAAAGTAAGCTGGGTTTTTCATCCAAGAGCAATCTACGGTTTTCCCATCTGAACTGGATTTTCAAAAGAAACCAAATTTGATCTAAATTGTTGAATAGTTTAGCCACCCGACGTGAAGTTGTAATTCATAAGCCATCTAGGCTTCTCCCACATTTGTGGTCGACTAGCGTCATAAAACAACTGCCCTCCAAGGCCTGAGTTGGTTGCTAAGGGTAGGGTCTAAGGTCAAAATGTTGGTAACAGGTCAAATGTGCCAAAATTTTGCCAAGAAGTGTGTCGCGAAATCATAAACAGTAAACCAGATGAAGTTCAAAATTGGTGGAAAGGTTCCTGACTAGAAAAACTCGTCCATGTGTAATTGATGACGTCATAAGTCAAATGTCAGGGGTCAACTTTGCGAAAAACTGGGTTTTATTGCCATTACTTTCTTATCAGTATGTTAGAAACAGATGTAACAGAACCACATGCAGAGGAAGTTTTTGTGGGCCCGTCCCGTCCTCCTTGATAATATGCCCTCATACATTGAACGTTAAATGTAATCTTTCTCAAGTTCCCTTTGATCAACATGATTGTTCTTGCTCCACGATCACACAAACGTTACTCTGCACCTAGTTTACATCTCTACTCTCAGTCTTGAATTAGCCATCCCAAGAAGAGGTATTCACACCAAGTCTTAAAGACTAAAACTTATCACACATCGCTCAGAGAAGGCAAGTTATGCGAAACAAGCATTTTTGCATATGTTTTTATATAAAAAATATGGTAGATAAAAGGACTTTTCTGTTGCATTTACTTAAAAAACTTCTCCTGATTATCATTTAGCATGAATAACACCCCTTAAATGTCATCTCTTCAACGAAAACAGGAAGTCTTCTCAAACTAAAAAAGAGGACAACTTTGCAACAATTTTCAAACTTGTCAAAGGATGTTCATGGTTTCCAAGTTACGTAAAACCTTATCAAACCCATGTCCCGCCCCAGTAAAAACACATACACAATTCTAAAAGTTCTGTCCCATATGTAGAAAGGTAGCTATGGCATATCAAAATCCGTAACTAGTCCCACTAAATCAACAAGATTATTTAATTATTCTCCCTTTCTTTGAATGGGCTAATAAGAACGATGAAGCAGTCTTGCATTGCGAGTACATTATCATGAGTACGAGTACAAGTGTAGTGTCTCTACTGTGAGTACGAGTACGGGTGCACGTCCTTTTCATGAGTAGGAGTGTAAAATTTTATAACAGTCCCTATGCATAACTTCCAAAATCTGTTAGTTCGAGTACGATTCAAACCATTCTCATGAGTACGAGTACAGGCAATTGTGCAAACCCATGAGTACGAGTACGTACTCTATACAAGTCTGCCATAAAGATACATGCATATAGTGGACGAAAAAATTTAATGGTCGTCGACTTTCCGTTTGAAATCTAGATGGTTTGTTCCCTGTGACTCGTCATTAAAAACTCAAAGAATAAATTTCAAACCACCAAAATTTAGAAATACAGAACTTTGGCGATACTGCAATGTACAATGCATTGGGTAATGCCTCACTTGTAGAAAGATTACTCATAGTGATTAAAAACAACCGTTAATTTTTAATCCTTTGACAAAAGAGAAGGCAGTGCTAAACTTTATTTCCACATTTCTTAGACTTTGTAATATTTTTTTCTGTTAAATGAACTATTCGACTTGGCATTACTGTTACTGAGCTTATCGTTAATCCCACTCATGACACGAGTAGCCTAGCTTTGTAATGATTCTGAATGTGTAGTGAATAAATGATATTTTAAAATTTAATGGGTTTCTGGTTAATTCTGGAAACATTTTCGGAGACACTTGGGCATCGGGGACGAAACAGTGGAATGAGAGATTGTCCCTGAATTTCCCTGAAATAGGGGACCTCTAGTCACCTGAATCACCTTGATCACTTTATGTTGAGGAATTTACGTTACCCCATTTGATCCCAAAATAAATTACAGGCGATCATTTACATCCTACTAAATGTGCACAAGACAATACTAACTATGGCAAGAAATATTGCCAGGCCAAAAGAATATTTGATGGCAACGCATCCAAGACCGAAAACCCTAGTTTGTTGAATGATTCTTCCCTCCGGTCGTTAGTCGACAAATGAAGTTGGCTATTCTGCTAGACAAAAACTCATAATATCAGTCTTTAGGAAGTATGTCTGTTTCCGTAAAAAGCCTTCTCACAATGCGATATGTGGCTTTATGTACACTAGTAATCCCCAGATAAATGCAAGCAAAGGCATCTATGACATTTCCAAAGTCTCAACTACCTCCTTACAAAACCTGGGATTCATTTAAACAAGACAACTGCACATGATTTAAAGAACATTTTTGCATATAAAATTAGGTCTTGTTGTTGATACATGGCATTTCCATTCCAGAGTTGAAAATAAAGTCGACCGATCCAAGAATCATTCCAACTTACCAACAGTGACCGCCGTTTCAGCAAGAGGCCTAAAAGTTGCACGGTGAAAGGATTTTAATGGAAAACAAGGTCAATGGTAGCCAATAATTTAATTACGTTCAGAAAATGAAAAGGGAGCAAGTAGTCGATTTGAGCCCGTCAGAGGGAAGGGCATCCCCCCTTGACATTTTGGAAGCTACACCACTGATGTGTGCTACTGAAGACTCTTATCAATTAATAGCATCTCTAGATCTAACAACTTTCAAAGGAAAGCGCTATGGTAACGGCTATTGGATAAAAAAGTCTACAATTTTTTTAAAAAACTTAAGCACTATCAATACGTTTTTCTTTGCTTACTTTCTTGATTGAATCCCACTGTTTTACATGAGAGTTGTTCTTGATATTAAGCACATGGGTCTCAAGTAAAGAAGCACACAGAAAAACTAGAATGCAAGGCATTCAAACTCGCGAATCGAAGGAGAAAAAATCGAAGGGGAAAAGTCAACAAAACAAGGCCACAAAACGAAGACGTGCCAGAAACATAACCTGGTTCAGTCCCCGTTCAGTGACAATGTCACCACCAACATTGGCAAGAAGTTCTTCAACCTTTTAGACAGCTGCTTCCCGCTTGGACATAAACTACATACTCTACTCAATAGAAACACGGTAAAACTGAGTTACAGCTGCATGGCAAACATGGACCAAATAATATCAGCGCACAACAACATACATACTGACCAAACAGAATCTGCAACCAGCAACACAAAACAACTGCAATTGCAGAACACAAAGCCAGTGTCCACTGCAAGGCAACTGCCTCACCAACAACATGGTGTACCAAGCCACTGTAACACGTCATGACAATCACAAGGAAGAAACTTACATTGGTCTAACAGAAGACACCTTCAAAACCACATACAACGCCCACAAGTCTAGCTTCAAACACAAAGACAAGAGAAACGCAACTGCACTCAGTGAATACATCTGGAAATTAAAGGATTCAAATGTAGAACACTCCGTGAAATGGAAGCTTATAAGCAAAGCTCGGGCATACTCCACATCATCAAAAACCTGCAACCTCTGTTTAGAAGGAAAGTTCTTCATCATACTCAAACCTTCCTTAGCCTCTTTAAACAAAAGAAACGAACTCATCAGCTCTTGCAGACACAGAAATAAACATATGCTGTGTAATTATTCCAATAGGTAATGTATCTTGACTCGACCTAATCACCGTGCCTGTTTTCAAAAACGAACACGTTTTCAAAAATGAACACGTCCACTGTACGGTTCAACGGGCACGGACGTATTGAACGTTGTTGACACCATTCTACATCAGGCTTCTGAAGAGTGAGGACCTGTTCAAATTGGCCCTTACGAAACAGTTCTGTAAAGCTGTCTTGTAGTAACCCAGTTACAACCTTTCAATATTTTAGCTCCCTTTACAGGTTGAGCACTTTACCATTGACTGGTTAACACCTTTTACGATTATAATATATATATATATAATATATATATATATATATATATATATATATATATATATATATATATATTATATATATATACACATATATATACACATATATGTATGTGTATATATATATATATATATATATATATATATATATATATATAAACTCTGTAGAGCATCGTGCGTACTTATTAGGGGTGAATCGGTATAGTCATGATAACGAATGTAATGGAGTTTTGCATTAGGAGGGTTATTTTTATTCTCTTTAACCATGACAAGTGCTCACTCGAAGGTAGTAGGCCTACTTCCACTTGCTTTAACTGGGGATCGTTCACCAGCGGTTAAGCAATCGCCCTTTGGTGGTCACGAACGACACAGTATGGAGGCTTCGGCAGCCTAATGGATCGAATGGATGTAGGCTAAGGCGGCGTTGAGGCTTTACAGCTTCTGAAAAATATTCTTGTTTGGTAGCACAGAAAGCGGCAGGATGCGCAAACCAGGGAGTTGCGCAAACCTGCTCTCGGTGTGGCACAGAGCAGGGAGTTGTCAAATAGCAACTCCCCGGTTGAGCTCATCTCGCACTCATTGTACGTCGACCGTTCAGACCCTCATTATGCATCATGGATTCATGGGTGCAAGCGTTGTTTTCAAAATTCCCAAGATCATCTGCCTAAAAGTCCCAAGTTTTCCCAAGGTTGACTAAAGCGTACCCAAACTGCGTGCTTTGGAATAATGTAAACAGCATTACGTAGCAATCAAAGAGAAGAAATTTCATTCAGGCTTAAAGAGGGCCATTTACCTCCGTCTGCATGACAATTACCTTTTAACTTATGATATAGGCTAATCAAGGAGGTTCTACAAAGGCGAAATGTTTGAAATTGGCTTACTATTCCAATATGTTCTGTCTAAATTCCGCGGTAAATTCTCCACATTCCCAAGTTATCTACTCCAATTCCCGAGTTTATCAAGTCAATCCGTAGAGTCCCAACATCTTGGGAAAATTCCCAGGCGCTGCTAACACTGATAATGAATATGGAATTACTGTTACGGATACATAACCTTTCACCTTAGGGAAACCGTAGTTTTGTACGAAATACTCTAAACCAAAACCGTATTTTGTGATTACTGTGATTCAACTTTAAAAATTAACTTATATTCGTGTTCACTGGATCCTTTGAAACTAATCCCTTGATATCATTGCTTAGTTCTCAATCTAAAATAGTACTGTCGGGGGAGAGTGAGCAATTTGTTTAGGACAGCAGTCTGGAAAACGGCAGAGACGCCTGGAAGCTTTATATTAGGCTTAGACCAGTCGCTCAGGAGCAAGAAAAGCGTAATTTCTTTCTTCAGATCATTTACAATCTTATTTATGTCATTTAACTTGCAAAGACTTTAGTTTAAAATAATTACAATGTTGTGCAAGAAGTACATGATAGAACAAGACAAGAGAAATGTCACCATATGGGACTTAATGACTGTTATTTGCTCGTAAAAACGATATTCCGAATAACTCAAGTCGTATTAAATTATACCATGGCAACCAATATTTGTCCTACCCTTCAGTCACGTTTTCCTTAAAAAAAATGTACAAAGAAAAAGTCTTTCAAAAAAAAAGCCGCAAACCTTCAACAGACGGAATTGACTTTGCTCCCATAACATTAAAAATGTAATACCTTACTAAAACGATGATTAAATTAAACATACAAGAGCGATTGCAGCCTAATGTCACCAGAGCAGCGTCATGTACATCAAATTTTGTTTCATTCTCCAAACGGGGCGGAGAAACTCTCACAATAAAAGTACAAATGGACAATACACAAAAGCCTGTTCTATGGTATCTAAGGAATCATGACACAGACACTGATTAAATTATACGGTGGTTGTATTATCAGATTATGGAGATAAACATTTGTAGGAACAATACGGTAAATGATGTAATCATCTTATCTTTATATTATTAGAACATCTAAAGGGTATAGGGCGCTATAGAGACCACATTTTATTTGACAGATTCATTCAACTTTTCTCGTCACTCAAGAAGAGATTCATTTGTCACCGACTGCTGAAGCATAGATAAATATTCTGTTGACAGCTTTACAACTAAATTTACCACTGGAATTTATTATACAGTAAAAGTTATTGACAGTATCCATACGTCGGTAATGCGGACTCTTAAAGAATTTCTCCGTAAGAATTTAATGGCATCAATACGCTCATGGTACTCAAGAACATTTGAATGTAGATTACAATTGTTCTGATAGTGTTTGAAGCTGTTAAAATCACCATTGATTGATGTCGAGTCATTTGATACAGATCAAAACTTAATTGTGAGAAGTTTCCCGAAACTAGTTTAAGTTGGTGTTGACATCTTATAGAGGTCAACCCTTTAGTACTGAAAATGTTGTTTTACTTACGTTACCTTTCAATAGGCTGTACTCCGGTAATTTACGTTAAACTACCCTTTCATAGAATGAAAAGGCTCCTAAAGGCGATTACACAATCAGGTGTTGGCAGACAGAAGAAACAGTTGATACTTTATATGTTAAATATTCTCTTTGTATTTGGAGGAAAACAACTCATTGTCAATGGGAAGAGGCTACGAGGATATGCCCAGTCGTATTCAAGATATAATCAATAAGAGGGTACCGAGGATATGTACTCACAATCATGCAGGATATAATGTAAGAAGCTACCTAGGCCCGGCAGTTGGAATTTTCAGGATAAGGGGCTACAATGACAAATAGGCCTAGTCAAACCATCCTTTTAGGAAGGCTACGACGTATATGCAGAAGGGAGAACATGTCGCATTTTTTTGAATAATGCGATAAAAAAAAGGTAAAACGGCAAAAAAAAACTATCCTTTAAAAGGCTACGAGGATACGCTGTCAGAATTTCTTTAAAAAAAGGATGGGCTATCCTTTTGAAAGGCTACTAGGCTAATTCTTTTAAAAGGCTATGAGGATACGCTGTCAGAATTTCTTTAAGAAAGCGATTTTAAAAGTTCTACCTTTTAAAAAGGCCTAATGAGGATAAGCAGTCAGAATTTTCGAGCATATAATTTTAAGAGCGCTTCGAGGATACGTGACTTGCGTAGCCCCGTTAAAAAGCCAGAGCTTCAATCGCGGTGGTGGGGTTATTTCTGCAATTGGTGCCTTACCACAGCCAATCAGGTCTATTACAGTTCACAAAAACGAAGGCCTGACAATATTGACGATATGCCTAGTCCTAAGCTAGCCACGAACCCAGTCGCCAATAAAGTTTATACGGTTACAATTACAGTTACAATATACTGACGATAATATAGGCCTAGCCTAGGCAGGAGTGGCAGCTCCCTGTATACTTGATGTAAGGCTACAAATAACGAGTACACAATTGGCTTACAAATAAAATGCCCTATTTAACGGTTACATTGTTAGTCTCAATCTGTCCATGTTGACAATACCCTCTTTTTACCGGTTTACACATACAGCACTAGCGTTAGTCCTCAATCTGCCAATGTTTTGAAAACTTTCGTAAAAGGCTACAGTAGCCTCAGTAAGTTGGCCTCACGTTTCTAACGGCCTAACGTTAACTGAACCGTGAAGTCCTCTTACAGTTTTGGTGTCCAAACTTCGAGCTAACTGTATCTTTCTTACGAAGCGCTCGAATTACGTTTTTCACGTTAGACCTAGGCCTGTGTTCATTCAATTATAAATCTTTTATTAATTGTTGGTGAAGGATAATTGACGTAAACATGTCGTCGTAAGCTGACTACCGAAAATTTAAACCATCTCTGCTTTCCTTCACGGACGAACGTCGTGCGGTATAGCTACCTATAGCGGTCGAGTTTATAGTCAAGGCATTTCATTTCCTCCTCGAATCTTAGCGCGCCTACAAATCAAATAAGCCCCGCCTTCTTTCTGTTTTTCGAACGTCATCTTTCAGATAATTCAACGTTGTACCGCCTACTTAGGAATGAGACACCTTGAATCTAACACATGCTGCTAGCTAGCAGTGCAGCTCGATCCCCAAGGCTGGGAATATTTTCCGGATGTGTGACCCTATTAATATGTACATATCTAACACGAAAACATGTAGGTGTCATACGCAGACTGGTCCCAAAATACAATCGCACAGTTTAGTTGCACTGCTCAGCAATTCGTAATTAGATTAATTAGAAGACAATAAATATTTATTTGATGCATTTATACCAACCAAAATGTTTACTTCTCAAAGTAAACACATTACTTGAGACATACCATATCCAAAGAACCTCTCCACTCATAATGGTACGGGCAGAAAGTAAAGAAAAACGTTGGCTTCATACACGAAGCCAAATGTTCAAAGGTTAGAATAAGAAAGTTTCAGTTTAAAATAAGGCTGGCACTATAGTTGGAAACGACACCACAATGCACGAACCTACACTTGTTTTGCAAAGGTTACGTCTGCACGACTACATAGGTATTCCCTTTCGGGAAACCAAAAATGTCTTTTATTTTTGTGATGCAATGCCTGTAGAACACAGGATGTTTATCAATCTTAATCAGACCATTGATCCAAATAGATTGAAAGAGAAAACCGGTAATTTCTCATTGAATGGCAAGAGAACAAATTTTACAACGTAAAGATGAAAAGTGAAAAATTGTCTTTCCAAAATTGATTTGAAATTATATCACAAGCTTTTTTGAAATTATAACCACCATTTGTAAACATGTAACCTTTAGTTATAGCCCATACTTACTGCGATACCATGCGCTATAGAGGTTATGCACCGACGTCACTTTGTCGCGCGTTTCTTTTTTTTCCATCTAGGCGTACATTGTGCAACAATGGGGCTGCCCGGCCGAGTAAGAATTGAGAGAGGGCGCTCTCATATGGTTCCTACTAATTGCGCGAAACGTAATCGCGACGCCGAAGTTTGTAAACAAAACATCGCTTATTACGTCTAGGCCTACGTACTCTCACATAAGTTGCTGTTGAAACTGAATGTTAAAGAGTTTTTAGTACGCCGCAAAGCATTGTTGGGCAGTACCCAAAGGTAAACAAGGGATAATCAGGGTTAACATAACCAGAAGAAAAGAAGACTACATCCCTAATATGGACCTAGTATCAGTAGCGGCCTAGTAGCCAACTCACTGCAGCAAGAGTCAAAGATAGGTCGCTCGGCTATAGCCCGGTAGTTGTACTAAGAAGCCTCATTCCTCGAGTCAATAAATTCCACTTACATGGAACACTTTTCTCTTCTTCCAGTACTTTTGAATATGAACGCACAGTGACTGGTTTGAAGTTCATCTACTGATTGGTCTGTTTCTATGGTATCTTCACTAGCGCACTTCATAATACATGCATTTGAATTCTTACGCGCTAACAACGGAAAAGCAACCAAAGCGTTCGTTTTCCAAGAGCGCAGTATTGTAGTCAATTATTCCGGAAAATCCCCAAGAAAAGTATTACGCGCGTATAGAACGCGTTGTTAATGAGCACACACGTCAACTCTTTTAACAATGAAATTTTCTGTAACACGTCCTTAATTTTGTACGCAGATCACCGAACAGAACGACGCACTCATCAAATCCACACTTACGCCCCGAGTCAGCAGAGTCAGCGCGTCTTACAGTGTAGGTATAGGAGTTTAATGGTATCTATGCACCAAACCCTTACGTTTTGTTCCGTTTTGTATCACATTTGCGTCTCGAGACTTGCATGTCATGTATAATATAACTTTTTTTACATGATACACTGTCCGGATTGGGTGATCTATGTTTGTAATATCTTTGTAGGAACTAGGGTTCCTATATGGTATATCGTATAAAGGGACTCTAGTAGGAACCATATGAGAGCGCCCTCTGTCGGTAAGACGAAAACACCGGGCAGCCCCATTGTTACTTGGTGCTATCGTGCGCGTGTATCGGTAACACACTTACTGCGCATGATCAGTTCCATCCAGCAAAACGCACTGACGTCACGTGCATAACCTCTATATACAATAATTCTTGCCAACATTGCTGTCGAGGAGACAACAAACACATGTAACTTTATAGGCGTAGGAAGCTGTTCGAGACTCGGGCTGAACATTGTTTCGAACCGCCTTTCTTGGGGAGGGGTGTCCCCCTCAACTTTGGGGATTTTTCGAATATTCGAGGGTTCTTAGATACAATTTGGTACAACATGTTGGGCAAATGTTAAGGAAAATTACTGCAAATTTTGACATTTTTTACACAGGAAACAAATAAGGGTTTTCGTCCATGGATTGAGGAGGCGGGAGCGTACTTCCGCCCCACCACATTTTTGAAGGAGGCTAAAGCCCCCTAGCCTACCTACCCCGCTTTCTACGCCTATGTGTAACATTCAGAGCAATGATATGTTCGAAAATATCTGCCATTTTCAGTCTGCCGTCCTCATAACCACAAATCACTTGTTTCCTTCTTATAGGACTCAAGCCTACTTTTCCATATATAATTAAAACTAGTGAATTTATTTTATTCAACAATTCTTTCAGGTGATCAGGAAGAGAAAGCAATTAATAGTTTAAAGGGAGAATGCAGTCACCCCAATAAAGAATTGTATAGTAGACTATCCTATTTCCTGAATGGCTCTTGAGAATCATGTGACAGTATTTTTCTCACTCAGTTGTAAAATTTACAAGGAGCAACTGCTTGGTTTACCTTGAATATGCAATATTTATGTCCTAAATATTATGAAAGATACTTGGAAGAGAAATAAGAAGAAATTTGTGACATTTAGTTATTGTTTCAAAATATGTTTGGGGCGACTGCTTTTGACCTTTAAATGAACTAAATGAACTGATTTTAGCCCAATACAATATATTCGTCCTAACGTGGAAATAGCCCATTTCAACTAAATGTAGATCAATCTTTCCCATCGCAATCGTATAATTAAGCAAACTCACCGTTGGCAAATCAATAGTAAACACAATGCCAACTAACTTGATTCCCACGAAATTTCCTACATGCCTAAATCTGTTTGATAAATCTTTTAAGAACCAGTCCCTACTAAAATAGCCTCAGAATGAATTTTTAATCCAGACATATTGCCAACCCATTAACATAGTACAAAAGTTTCATCGTGGACATGTGCATTATAACACACGGCGCCGAAGGGGCCGCGGAAGAGCGAAACGCTCCCTTGAAGGTGTGGGGTCCAGGGGACCTCGTAGGCCCGTGGTGGGATCAAGGGGCAACACCCCTGTGGGATCGGGGGAAAACCCCGGAAGCCCTGAGGTATTAAAACCATTAGGATGAAGTAATTGGATTTCTTAAAACTCATCGAATGCCCACTAAACAGATGACAAAAATCTTATTTACCATTGTAAGAGTAGCCTTACTCAGATTAATAGGCAGGTCGGTCATTTGCATGATGAAAGGGGCTTGGCTTTTGGGTGCTTGCAATGATAATGTAAGTTTAAGCTATGGAACATGCAAGATATTATACAGTAAGTAACCACGAAACAGTATTTAAAGCGGGAAGCAAA